>CAJVGC010000186.1:0-34322 GCA_910822075.1 Senecio squalidus
TTAATGGGTATAACGTGGTTTGGATTGTTGATTTCGGTTATTATAAAGTTTATTAGGGTAGTGTGGGAGTATGGACTAGAAATTGTAATGTATGGTAAGGTTTTTAGAAAATTAGGGTTTAAAAGTACCTATGGGTTTTTAGAATTAGGGTTTTTATTTTAAAAGGGTATTTTTTGTTTGATTGAGTTTTTTATGGATGAAATGGCTTCTAATATCCTTCTTCAGACATTGTTAATGGTATTCTGACCTACGGGATTATGAAACATGAATATCACCCACCTTAACCGTGAATCTAACTCGTACCTGATGAAATATAGGTTTTATAAGGAAATGAGGGTTTTAATGGGTATAACGTGGTTTGAATTGTTGATTTCGGTTATTATAAAGTTTATTAGTGTAGTGTGGGAGTATGGACTAGAAATTATAATGTATGGTAAGGTTTTTAGAAAATTAGGGTTTAAAAGTACCTATGGGTTTTTAGAATTAGGGTTTTGATTTTAAAAGGGTATTTTTTGTTTGATTGAGTTTTTTATGGATGAAATGGCTTCTAATATCCTTCTTCAGACATTCTTCACGCTATTTTGACCTACGGGATTATGAAACATGAATATCACCCACCTAAACCGTGATTCTAACTCGTACCGGAAGAAATCTAGGTTTTATAAGGAAATTAGGGTATTAATGGGTATAACGTGGTTTGGATTGTTGATTTCGGTTATTATAAAGTTTATTAGGGTAGTGTGGGAGTTTGGACTAGAAATTGTAATGTATGGTAAGGTTTTTAGAAAATTAGGGTTTAAAAGTACCTATGGGTTTTTAGAATTAGGGTTTTGATTTTAAAAGGGTATTTTTTGTTTGATTGAGTTTTTTATGGATGAAATGGCTTCTAATATCCTTCTTCAGACATTCTTCACGCTATTTTGACCTACGGGATTATGAAACATGAATATCACCCACCTAAACCGTGATTCTAACTCGTACCGGAAGAAATCTAGGTTTTATAAGGAAATTAGGGTATTAATGGGTATAACGTGGTTTGGATTGTTGATTTCGGTTATTATAAAGTTTATTAGGGTAGTGTGGGAGTATGGACTAGAAATTGTAATGTATGGTAAGGTTTTTAGAAAATTAGGGTTTAAAAGTACCTATGGGTTTTTAGAATTAGGGTTTTGATTTTAAAAGGGTATTTTTTGTTTGATTGAGTTTTTTATGGATGAAATGGCTTCTAATATCCTTCTTCAGACATTCTTAATGCTATTGTGACCTACGGGATTATGAAACATGAATATCACCCACCTTAACCGTGAATCTAACTCGTACCGGATGAAATATAGGTTTTATAAGGAAATGAGGGTTTTAATGGGTATAACGTGGTTTGGATTGTTGATTTCGGTTATTATAAAGTTTATTAGTGTAGTGTGGGAGTATGGACTAGAAATTGTAATGTATGGTAAGGTTTTTAGAAAATTAGGGTTTAAAAGTACCCATGGGTTTTTAGAATTAGGGTTTTGATTTTAAAAGGGTATTTTTGTTTCATTGAGTTTTTTATAGGATGAAATGGCTTCTAATATCCTTCTTCAGACATTCTTCACGCTATTTTGACCTACGGGATTATGAAACATGAATATCACCCACCTAAACCGTGATTCTAACTCGTACCGGAAGAAATCTAGGTTTTATAAGGAAATTAGGGTATTAATGGGTAGAACGTGGTTTGGATTGTTGATTTCGGTTATTATAAAGTTTATTAGGGTAGTGTGGGAGTTTGGACTAGAAATTGTAATGTATGGTAAGGTTTTTAGAAAATTAGGGTTTAAAAGTACCTATGGGTTTTTAGAATTAGGGTTTTGATTTTAAAAGGGTATTTTTTGTTTGATTGAGTTTTTTATGGATGAAATGGCTTCTAATATCCTTCTTCAGACATTCTTCACGCTATTTTGACCTACGGGATTATGAAACATGAATATCACCCACCTAAACCGTGATTCTAACTCGTACCGGAAGAAATCTAGGTTTTATAAGGAAATTAGGGTATTAATGGGTATAACGTGGTTTGGATTGTTGATTTCGGTTATTATAAAGTTTATTAGGGTAATGTGGGAGTATGGACTAGAAATTGTAATGTATGTTAAGGTTTTTAGAAAATTAGGTTTTAAAAGTACCTATGGGTTTTTAGAATTAGGGTTTTGATTTTAAAAGGGTAATTTTTGTTTGATTGAGTTTTTTATGGATGAAATGGCTTCTAATATTCCTCTTCGGACATTTTTTATGCTATTGTGACCTACGGGATTATGAAACATGAATATCACCCGCCTTAACCGTGAATCTAACTCGTACCAGATGAAATATTGGTTTTATAAGGAAATGAGGGTTTTAATGGGTATAACCCTCACGACCAGGCCAAAATCGATGCCAAACTCAAACTCATTAATGAACCACTTAAGGATCACTTCTACCTGATAGGACGAGTCAAATTTCGGGACGAAATTTCTTTCAACCCGGGGATGATGTGACAACCGTCCAAAATTCAGGAATTTCCTTCAGCTACTTTATCGGGTCGAATCTTTCGTTACTCTTTTGTGTTTATACTGTTCTAGTTCGAAATTGTTGTATCTATCTTTTGTCGGAACCAATGTCGGAATAACTCCCGGAATCAATTTTATAAGTCCTAATACCAAGAAAACACCTAATGAACTTTCCTAAGTTCATAACAAATCATACTTAAGAACTTTCAATTAACAAAAAGGTCCAAAGAAGCAAAAACGTAAAAACGAAAATTCAGTAAAATACTGGTTTTATGCCCGGTGCGCAGCACCACCTATGTGGTGCGCAGCACCAGGTCACCAGATTTCAAATTCTTGTATTTTTGTTGTTGTCTCGTTTTTATAAACACAAACTACCAATCCTTGACGTTTTAGACTGCTTTTTACTGCCATTTAGCAGACCCAAAGTGATATTATTACTCTACCCTTACTTTTCCTTTCATTTTTTTTTCTTTTCTTAAAACATAAAACACACACACACACAATCTCCTCCATCTTCTCTCCATTTTCTCTCTACAAACCTCCATCAAAAACCAGAGTTCCAGCCATTAAATCAACATAAATCATCCATTAAAGTCATCCAAACATCAAGGGGAAGCCATAGGAAGCAAGGGTTTTTAGAAAATAAGGGTTTAAAAGTACCTATGGGTTTTTAGAATTAGGGTTTTTATTTTAAAAGGGTATTTTTTGTTTGATTGAGTTTTTTATGGATGAAATGGCTTCTAATATCCTTCTTTTTTTTTTTGGGTAAAAGGGACAAATTGACCCCGGTAAATTATATTACACAAAAAACAATGAAGTACAATGGAATGTGACTGAATGCCACATTAACCTCAAGCACAGCTTGAACTACTAAATTCGAATGACATGCCAAACTAATTACAACTACACAAACATATAGCCAAAAACTACCTATAGAACATAAAATCTAGCAGCCATTACATTCTATAAATTGAATCGGGAAGATCCCACTTCCTAGCCATCTTCTCACTATCTTTAGAGCGCTTGAACTTGCATGACATAAGCTTAAGACGCACCGAAGAAGAAATGCATTCAATAACCTGATTCGACGTCCTTTTGATGTTCCTGAACAGCCTCCGATTTCTTTCTTGCCAAATGAAATAAGTAGTAGCCGCTAGCACCAACTTTGAAACAATAATCCAAGATGTTCTCTTCTTAGCCAATGGTAATAAAACATCAATAATAGCAAACACATCATTAGATAATAATGGAATATCAGCCCACCTCCTCATATTATCCCAAACACCTTGCGAAAAAGGGCAATCAAAAAATAAATGCTCATGTGAATCAGGTTGCAAGTCACAAAGTGAGCAAACCGTACCAATATTAGGAGCAATATCCCAGCTACACATCCGATCTTGCGTTTTGAGTTTCTTTTGAATAATTAGCCATAAATTAAATGCGTGCCTGGGAATACGAGCAGCAAACCAAACAAGATCATACCAACCTTATCCGCCCTAGGCCGAATAGAAGACCATACCTGAGACACCGAAAACGTCTGAAAATTCTCATGTCTATCACGCCAAACTGTGACAACCGTCCAAATTCAGGAATTTCCTTCAGCTACTTTATCGGGTCGAATCTTTCGTTACTCTTTTGTGTTTATACTGTTCTAGTTCGAAATTGTTGTATCTATCTTTTGTCGGAACCAATGTCGGAATAACTCCCGGAATCAATTTTATAAGTCCTAATACCAAGAAAACACCTAATGAACTTTCCTAAGTTCATAACAAATCATACTTAAGAACTTTCAATTAACAAAAAGGTCCAAAGAAGCAAAAACGTAAAAACGAAAATTCAGTAAAATACTGGTTTTATGCCCGGTGCGCAGCACCATCTATGTGGTGCGCAGCACCAGGTCACCAGATTTCAAATTCTTGTATTTTTGTTGTTGTCTCGTTTTTATAAACACAAACTACCAATCCTTGACGTTTTAGACTGCTTTTTACTGCCATTTAGCAGACCCAAAGTGATATTATTACTCTACCCTTACTTTTCCTTTCATTTTTTTTTTTCTTTTCTTAAAACATAAAACACACACACACACAATCTCCTCCATCTTCTCTCCATTTTCTCTCTACAAACCTCCATCAAAAACCAGAGTTCCAGCCATTAAATCAACATAAATCATCCATTAAAGTCATCCAAACATCAAGGGGAAGCCATAGGAAGCAAAGGTTTTCGGTTAAAAACTTATTTCACCATTTTTGGAGCTCAAAACACTTCTAAGGCATCATCTAAGCATTTTCATTCGGTAGAAATCTTCCTTTTTACTTATATTATCAATCTAACTCATTGCATGTATGATCAAAACCATAAAAACAAGTTTTGATGAAGTTTTATAACCATTTTTATACAAAAACGGGATTTTAATAAATGGTGCTTTGATCTTTGTTTTTATGGATAAAAGTTACATATAAACTGAGAAAATGATGATTAATAAGGTTTATAACAATTGCATGTCCAAATCTACCATCCAGATAACCGATTTAACCACCAAAAATGATTTTTGGAGAGTCCAGCAAGCAGGTGCTGCGCACCTGCTAAACAGGTGCTAAGCACCGAGCAGGTGCTGCGCACCTGGTAAACAGGTGCTAAGCACCGAGCTGCTGGCAGCCCCAAAAATCGTTGTTAACTCGATAAAAACCGCCGCTTTGAACTAGTTATCTTGAACCTAAATAAAAGCTACTGTAATAAACAAATACTTGTGTTTGGGATGACTTATTTGACATATTACATTTAGATTGAACTTGATGAATTAATATAATTAGTGTTATAAAAATTGTAAGCGGGAAAGTGTTGAAAATTTGGATTTAGAAACTATAGTGCGGAAGCGCTGCCCAAATTTCGTTAGAAAACTCACATCACTTCAGCAACCAAAATATATCTAACATATAAACAAATAACGTCAACTTTGGACTTTTGACTAAAACAAAACGTTAACCGCTTCGGACCAATTTTGGAACAATGTTAACCTTAACGCTTAATTTTAAACAAAAGTTACCTAATCTATTATAAGTAACTAAATAAGATGTTAACTTTTGGATAATCTTGGTATCCTTAGGCATTCCGTGATTCCCGGCTTCCTTTCCGACCGATTCCCGTGTTCGTTATCTTCGCAAACTGTGAGTTACAACCCCACTTTTATTTATTGTTTTACATAACTTTTGGGGGAAACATGAGATCTAAATGAACTTTGGAACTATTATGAATTCTTGCAACGTTTTATTACTATTGAACTCTTATTGAACGTTTTGTGGAACTTACATGCGAAAACAGTTTTAATTGCCCGTTTGGCATACAATAAACTAAATGGTTTGCCACCCTTTTTCGGCTTAATGGTTAGCCACCTTTAATCGTTTTATTGGTTCAAATCTGTGATAAACTTACTTTATGCCACTCTCGGCACCCGTATGAATTTTGATTAATCGTATAACTAACGTGACTCTTGATGAGAATATAACGCGATTCGTAAGTGCCTCTCGACTAATAGTGCTCGGTTTCTTTACATACTTCTAGCTTGTTTAAGCCGCTTAGTATGAGTATCAATACTTAGGAAACCATCATTTCTCAGTTAGGTGTTGACCTAAGTACATATCACTCGGATCCTTACTTAGGTGTTAGCCTAGGTACACTTTAGTGTTAGCCAAATTCTGTATTAAGATCTTAATCGTTTCAACTTGGGTGTTAGCTCAAGTGCTCATCAATCGATTGATCTTGGATGTTAGTTCAAGTGTTTATTCATCGATTGATCTTGGATGTTAGTCCAAGTGTTTTCTCACTCGAAATCTTCGGTGTTAGCTCAAGTACTTATTTTTTCTCGATTGGTATAGAGCGTTACCTCAAATACCCGCTACTCGACGGTTCATCTATTCGTGAACACTTAGGTTATATTATGCCAAGTAGTCGTTATACATGATTTCAATCAATAGTTTATTTCTCTTGCGCGTATATGGATATAGATCTCCGCAACTCTCCTTAAACAAATTTTACGGATCGAACTATCTTTGGAGTAACTTTTTGGATCGAAACTATCCTTTAAGTATTGTCCTACTTTTAGAAACTTTTAAGTATTGATATACTTAACCTAAACCTTTTTAGTCGAGGACTAGAAAACTGTAACTCACTCACTACTTTATTGTAGTTGACATTTGATCTCTTGTTTCAGGAAACGCAATGTAAGGACGTTAAGTGCATACCTCTTGTGATGGGTCAGGAAGGTCACGTGATTAAGAATCGGGAAGACCTTATTTATTTACTCTGGGAATTGTCTTTTGAAGTTTTTACATAAGCTATCGTGGTTGTACTGTATTGTTAAATACTTGGTTATCTTTGAACTTGTAAACGTTTTCTAACTTCAATGACTTAAAAACCGTTTGTATTTATTATATCTCGTGTAATGATATCTTTGCTCTTCACATCTCGTGTTTCCGCTTTAGCGGGGTGTGACAGACTTGGTATAGGTTATAGTGAATACAGGTTTTCAAAATTTTCAAAATTTTCAAAACCAAACTATAACCAAGGCTTTCTCGAAAAATCATTTCACGAGTTTTAAACTTTAGTGGATTAATTCCGCAAATGCATGACTCATTACTAACTATGCGTAATTTGGCCAACTACGCCTAGTTCGGAATAAATTATGCAAGAACGGAACGTAATTGCTATTGTTAAACGATTTTGAGTCAACAGTTCTCGATTCCCCGATTCCCGAATTTTCACGTGACTGACCCGAACATGCACTGTCCTATTTACATTTTCCTTTAACTATAATTACTCGTTCCATCTTATTGCAAATCTCGTTAAGTCTGAATCGTCGCATCGACCCGTGCACTCGTACTCTCGAACCGTATCCTCGACTGAGGTCCCTGAAGACGTCACCGCATCGAGAGCTCAGCACCTCGGTCCTACCGACTCTTCGGAGGAGAACTCTAGAGCCATTGCCAACAGTCGCTATACACCCAGTGCCCTAACTACCGTTCCGCCGGTTCCCGTCGCGTCTTTACAACCAAGCGAACCGCGCATCCGTGACTGCTCGTAAGCAGGTCATGCTACCCGATCAGCTACCTTACCACCTGATGGGACGAGAGACTCCCAACCCGGTCAGAGCTACACCTCCCCATGTTCCACTATACCCCGAAGGTCCGTACGCGGCATCGCCCACGCCACCCATGGATCACTACATGTGGGAGCAAGACCATCCCGACCACCGCTCACGACGACCCCAATTCGGAGGTTTACCCCGGCCAAGTCCCCTACACTCCGCAGAGACCTTCAGGGACTTACTGAGGAGAGTGAGCAACATGCTCCTCTTCTGTTCCAGGTCTCCAACACCGCTCGCCGCCTATCCGAGCATTCCCTTCGAATCGTCTCTTCGACTCAGTCGACACCAAGACTAATCGGCACCTAGTGAGCGTGTGTCTGGCGATGAGTACCCTGATTCCGTTATTTTACCGAAGATGTCCCGTAGCTTATTTCACGCCATGTATTGTACCCTAGTTAAGTTGTAATTTCTCTGTATCTGTAGCAACTTAAAACTCACGCTAGTATTCATGTTTCAAACTCTCTCTTGTTATCTCGATGAAACAGGTAACCGATTTTACAAAATGAAACATCTATCACTAATATCCTTACTTTCGGTTGTGCTTGAATTGTATTATCATTCCGTAACCATTATCGTGCGTGTGCTATTTATCCTTCCTTAATTCTTCTTATGTTATCACGGTCACTAGTCATTCTTTAAATTCTTATCACCTATTCCTATTCGTGCGTTCTAAACTGGTTCTCTTTTTCTGTTGTAGAAACATGGCTCCTACGCGAAGCAATGCTAGCCTCATAGCCGAGCAGGTCGCTGCTCATTTTAACGCTGCCATGCCCAACATGATCGCCCAGATCACTGCTGGGATAAACAACAACCAAAACCAGCAACAACGGGGAGATAACCCGAACCAAAACCGAAACCTCCCCGTTTGCACATATAAGGGCTTTATGGCTTGTAAGCCAAAGGAGTTTCATGGCACCACTGGTGCTGTAGGGTTACTCTCCTGGTTCGAAAGCATCGAATCGGTCCTACACATTAGCCGCTGTGCTGAAACTGATAAGGTGGAGTATGCCTCCTGCGTACTCCACGGACGGGCCCTATCGTGGTGGAACCTCATGATCCAAACCCGAGGACGTGAAGCTGCCTATGCCCTCACATGGGACGAATTCAAGAATCTCCTCATGAGGGAATACTGCTCTAAGGGTGAGATGAAGAAGCTCGAGGCAGAGCTTTGGAATCACACGATGGTCGGCAACGACATCGACGGATACACTACCCGTTTCCATGAGCTGGCCAGACTGGTACCAAGGTTGGTAACCCCAGAAGAAAACTGGATCGACCGATACATCTCCGGCCTTGTTCCCGAAATCAGAGGGATGGTGATCTCTGCTGAGCCGCTGACGATACAGAGCGCAGTTGCCCTCGCTCATCGTCTAACCAGCAACCTCCTTATCGCTCCAGCACCTGTCGAGCGAGAGGAAAATGATAAACGAAAAGCTGATCAACAACCAAATACAGACGACCACATCAAGAAACCCAAAACCACCCACAACCTTGCAATAGTTGCCACCCCCACAACCGAACCTCCAATGTACACCGGGCCGCACCCCAAGTGTGGCAAATGCAACTTCCATCATGTTGGAAACTGCCCAGTGTGCAGAATATGTAACGAAACGGGACACTACCCCTGGTGTTGCCAAGAGGAAACTGGTGGTAGAAGGAAGAAGTCAGTTTGCTACAAATGCGGAAGCGACAAACACCTTCGAAAGTCTTGCCCCAAGTTGCGAAATGCTAAACCAAATCAGGTCGGGCAAGGCCGAGGACGCGCTCCGTAATCATTAGCGAAGAGACAAGGTACGACCCAAACGCAACGACAGGTAAAATTCATGTGAACGATACTTCGCATCTATGTTATGCGATTCATAAGCAGAAGAAACCCCGTGTCCTTAGAAATTAGACCCCTTATCAATCTAGGATCTAAAGTTCTCAAGGATAGCTTTACTATCAATTCTGCTATTGGACAAGGATCCAAAGCTAAGGATATAATCCTAGGATGTCCAATGTGCTTTACCGATAAGACTTTCCCCACCGACTTGATCCCGCTAGAGCTGGAAAGCTCGAACTTTATCGTCGGAATGGGCTGGTTATCTCGTTTCCGAGCCGAGATCGTCCGTTTCGACAAACTCATTAGTATCCCCCTCTCAGACGGTGAAAGTCCAGTTGTTCAAGGAGACAAACCCGGACGATCACTCTGCCCCGTGTCGTCCATAAAGATGCGTAGGTACCTCGAGAAGGGCTACGACACCCCCCCTCACCGATGTCGCCAGACATAAACCTAAGGAAAGCCGAGTCCAAGACATTCCTGTAGTCGAGGATCACCCAGAGTCTTCCCCAAGGATTTGCATGGGCTACCGCCGCATCGACAAGCTGAAACTCCGTTTAGACCTCGTTCCTGGCGCAACACCGGTCGCCAAGACGCCATGCCGTCTAGCACCACCCGAAGTGCAGAAGCTGCCAAAGCAGCTGCAGGAACTTCTAAACCATGACTCCGTTCGCTCAAAGTTCACCCCCCCTGGGGAGCCCCAATTTCCCCTATCAAATGGAAAGACGGATCTTTCCACCTGTACACCGATTATTCGCAAACCTAACAAGCTGACCGTCAAGAACCGATAATCACCCCCGAGGATCGACGACCTAATTGCACGGTTGCCGAAAGCAACTTGCACCCCAAGGGTCGACCTCCGCCGGGATTATCATCAGGTTCGTGTCGGTAAAGCCGACATTCCAAAAACCGCGTTTCGAACTCAGACCAGACATAACCGCTACGTCAAGGGTCGAGCATGAAATCCGAAATCCGAAAGTCTTCGCAAACTTATTTCCAGCAAAAGCCATTCGGTCTCGACATTCCATCCACCCTGAATCCGACGTATGGCACAAGGATCCCCGAGAATATCGATAGTGGCCAGGCATGAAGAGGGTATCGCCCTGCAAATAGCCAAGCCCCTCACTTGCTCCAAGGTCAAATCAGAATATCGAAACCCCTCTTTCAATTATCTCCGATAAGGATAGTCGAGCTATGCCCCGTCCCCTTCGAATGCCCTCCAGGGAATCACTAGGGACGCGACTAGACCTCATCACCACATACCACCCTCCGACCAATGGTCAGAGTGGAAGGACAATCCAAACGCTTGAAGGGATGCTGAGAGCGCGCGTAGTTGCCATCGTAGGAAGCCGAGATACTCACCTCCCCTGAGTTCACCTATGACAACAGCTACCATGCCAGCATCAAGTGCGTACCCTTCGAAGCCTATATGGACGCAGGCGCCGGTCACCGCTCTGTTAACTTGAAGCCAACGATTGACGACTTGCAAGGTCCGACGCCTCCCTATATCCGTGGAATACTGGAAAGCGACCCGTAACCGGCAGAAAAGCTACGTGACCAACCAGAAGAAACCCCCGAGTCCCAAGATGGCAATAGTGTACCTCCCAAGGTATCGCCATGGGAAAGGGATAGCCTGCTTCTCGGTACACCGGTCCCAGCTAAGCCTTAGGACGTATCAATCCGGTTCCTCCTTGCCTTCCGCTCAGATTCCTTCAAACGCTCATGAATATATTTCCATGTCTCACTCTGGAAAAGCATCTATCATATGAGACCCTCGTCAACCCTCACGACCAGGCCAAAATCGATGCCAAACTCAAACTCATTAATGAACCACTTAAGGTTGTTGACCGAGAGATCAAACAACCCGGACAAGTCGTTCATCTATCATCAAACTTCGGTGGAAATTCTCGACATGGTCGCAATTTCACAAGGGAACGTGAGGACCCATTTCCCCCCAGAATTATCCACATCTGTTCAGGATCACTTCTACCTGATAGGACGAGTCAAATTTCGGGACGAAATTTCTTTCAACCCGGGGATGATGTGACAACCGAATTCAGGAATTTCCTTCAGCTACTTTATTGGGTCGAATCTTTCGTTACTCTTTTGTGTTTATACTGTTCTAGTTCGAAATTGTTGTATCTATCTTTTGTCGGAACCAATGTCGGAATAACTCCCGGAATCAATTTATAAGTCCTAATACCAAGAAAAACACCTAATGAACTTTCCTAAGTTCATAACAAATCATACTTAAGAACTTTCAATTAACAAAAAGGTCCAAAGAAGCAAAAACGTAAAAACGAAAATTCAGTAAAATACTGGTTTTATGCCCGGTGCGCAGCACCACCTATGTGGTGCGCAGCACCAGGTCACCAGATTTCAAATTCTTGTATTTTTGTTGTTGTCTCGTTTTTATAAACACAAACTACCGATCCTTGACGTTTTAGACTGCTTTTTACTGCCATTTAGCAGACCCAAAGTGATATTATTACTCTACCCTTACTTTTCCTTTCATTTTCTTTTCTTTTCTTAAATCATAAAACACACACACACACAATCTCCTCCATCTTCTCTCCATTTTCTCTCTACAAACCTCCATCAAAAACCAGAGTTCCAGCCATTAAATCAACATAAATCATCCATTAAAGTCATCCAAACATCAAGGGGAAGCCATAGGAAGCAAGGGTTTTTAGAAAATAAGGGTTTAAAAGTACCTATGGGTTTTTAGAATTAGGGTTTTTATTTTAAAAGGGTATTTTTGTTTCATTGAGTTTTTTATGGATGAAATGGCTTCTAATAACCTTCTTTTTTTTTGGGTAAAAGGGACAAATTGACCCCGGTAAATTATATTACACAAAAAACAATGAAGTACAATGGAATGTGACTGAATGCCACATTAACCTCAAGCACAGCTTGAACTACTAAATTCGAATGACATGCCAAACGAATTACAACTACACAAACATATAGCCAAAAACTACCTATAGAACATAAAATCTAGCATCCATTACATTCTATAAATTGAATCGGGAAGATCCCACTTCCTAGCCATCTTCTCACTATCTTTAGAGCGCTTGAACTTGCATGACATAAGCTTAAGACGCACCGAAGAAGAAATGCATTCAATAACCTGATTCGACGTCCTTTTGATGTTCCTGAACAGCCTCCGATTTCTTTCTTGCCAAATGAAATAAGTAGTAGCCGCTAGCACCAACTTTGAAACAATAATCCAAGATGTTCTCTTCTTAGCCAATGGTAATAAAACATCAATAATAGCAAACACATCATTAGATAATAATGGAATATCAGCCCACCTCCTCATATTATCCCAAACACCTTGCGAAAAAGGGCAATCAAAAAATAAATGCTCATGTGAATCAGGTTGCAAGTCACAAAGTGAGCAAACCGTACCAATATTAGGAGCAATATCCCAGCTACACATCCGATCTTGCGTTTTGAGTTTCTTTTGAATAATTAGCCATAAATTAAATGCGTGCCTGGGAATACGAGCAGCAAACCAAACAAGATCATACCACAAAACCTTATCCGCCCTAGGACGAATAGAAGACCATACCTGAGACACCGAAAACTTCTGAAAATTCTCATGTCTATCACGCCAAACTGTGACAACCGTCCAAAATTCAGGAATTTCCTTCAGCTACTTTATCGGGTCGAATCTTTCGTTACTCTTTTGTGTTTATACTGTTCTAGTTCGAAATTGTTGTATCTATCTTTTGTCGGAACCAATGTCGGAATAACTCCCGGAATCAATTTTATAAGTCCTAATACCAAGAAAACACCTAATGAACTTTCCTAAGTTCATAACAAATCATACTTAAGAACTTTCAATTAACAAAAAGGTCCAAAGAAGCAAAAACGTAAAAACGAAAATTCAGTAAAATACTGGTTTTATGCCCGGTGCGCAGCACCATCTATGTGGTGCGCAGCACCAGGTCACCAGATTTCAAATTCTTGTATTTTTGTTGTTGTCTCGTTTTTATAAACACAAACTACCAATCCTTGACGTTTTAGACTGCTTTTTACTGCCATTTAGCAGACCCAAAGTGATATTATTACTCTACCCTTACTTTTCCTTTCATTTTTTTTTTCTTTTCTTAAAACATAAAACACACACACACACAATCTCCTCCATCTTCTCTCCATTTTCTCTCTACAAACCTCCATCAAAAACCAGAGTTCCAGCCATTAAATCAACATAAATCATCCATTAAAGTCATCCAAACATCAAGGGGAAGCCATAGGAAGCAAAGGTTTTCGGTTAAAAACTTATTTCACCATTTTTGGAGCTCAAAACACTTCTAAGGCATCATCTAAGCATTTTCATTCGGTAGAAATCTTCCTTTTTACTTATATTATCAATCTAACTCATTGCATGTATGATCAAAACCATAAAAACAAGTTTTGATGAAGTTTTATAACCATTTTTATACAAAAACGGGATTTTAATAAATGGTGCTTTGATCTTTGTTTTTATGGATAAAAGTTACATATAAACTGAGAAAATGATGATTAATAAGGTTTATAACAATTGCATGTCCAAATCTACCATCCAGATAACCGATTTAACCACCAAAAATGATTTTTGGAGAGTCCAGCAAGCAGGTGCTGCGCACCTGCTAAACAGGTGCTAAGCACCGAGCAGGTGTTGCGCACCTGGTAAACAGGTGCTAAGCACCGAGCTGCTGGCAGGCCCAAAAATCGTTGTTAACTCGATAAAAACCGCCGCTTTGAACTAGTTATCTTGAACCTAAATAAAAGCTACTGTAATAAACAAATACTTGTGTTTGGGATGACTTATTTGACATATTACATTTAGATTGAACTTGATGAATTAATATAATTAGTGTTATAAAAATTGTAAGCGGGAAAGTGTTGAAAATTTGGATTTAGAAACTATAGTGCGGAAGCGCTGCCCAAATTTCGTTAGAAAACTCACATCACTTCAGCAACCAAAATATATCTAACATATAAACAAATAACGTCAACTTTGGACTTTTGACTAAAACAAAACGTTAACCGCTTCGGACCAATTTTGGAACAATGTTAACCTTAACGCTTAATTTTAAACAAAAGTTACCTAATCTATTATAAGTAACTTAATAAGATGTTAACTTTTGGATAATCTTGGTATCCTTAGGCATTCCGTGTGTCACACCCCGCTTGGAAGCGGAAACGCAGGGCGTTCCAGTTATAATATCATGAGTCAAATGTTACAACAACACAACCAATAAACCAACATCAAAATAACATTAATCATGCCAAGCGTTTACAAAATACAATACAAGTTCAAAAGCGATGAATCGCCGAGTACGAATGTATTACAAAACATAACAAAACGGAACCACAAGGACATTACAACAAGTATCACAAGTTCCGAAATACACAAGACAAATATCCCAAAAGCACACATGGCATGATCAACAGGAATCCTTAGTTTCCTGCAAAGCGTTAAAACGACATCAACAACATGTTGGTGAATTATTCGCAATTTTAAAATAAAAGTGACCCATCGACCAGTTTCAATAAACATCATAATTTCAAATACCATATCTCAAATCTTTTCATTCCAAAACATATCTTTTCAAACCATATCTTGTTTTCAACCCTAGTGAGGATCCCATGCTTAGATTAGTTATACATCGAACCTTGCCAGTCCTAAAGACGCAATTCCTAAGGCAGTGTCAACCAAAGGCAACCAGTTTAATCAAGTACGGTCATAACATCCACACATAGATACCTACTGAGGAATGAGGGTCAGGCGATATAACCCATATAGCTATATATATGTAACCGTTGGGCACGAAGCTTAACGAGTGTATAAGACACCCAATCTAAAGCAGACCTATTCTACTAGGTAAACAAGATAATCATAATATTTCGCATACGCAAACAGTTTTAAAATACGCTACAAGATGATCAATAACATTCCGCATACGCAGACAGTTTTAAAATACACTACAAGATGATTAATAACATTCCGCATACGCAGACAGTTTTAAAATACGCTTTACAGCCCAAAAATAGTAAGATAAGGGCTACGAATAACTCACAGATAACTCTTCAGCAAACAATTATCGGGTACACCCACACAGAGTTACAACTCCACCGCCTAAGTGCCTTAAACAATAAACAACATAGTCTCAGTATCTCTATAAGTCTAGGTCCGGTTTAGCCTTGTCGGTTAAGATTAGGTTAAATGAGATAATCCAAATATTAATAAGTTTAAATGAGGTGACGTATTTAGAAGACGATGTTCCGCGTCAAACAGGACCGCTCGGAGAGATATCGGCATTCCACGTCATAATCGTCAACAGGAGAAGAATGATAGTCCGAATCGAAAATGATTACCAGGAGTATCGGTAAATAAAATATCGTTATTAAGTTTCAATAGATCGACCAAAGTCAACGGAAACAATGTTGACTTGGTCCAAGTCAAACGTAAGGAAAGTTGACTTTATAAAAGTCAAAGTCACAGATGTTGACTTATGAAAGTCAAAGTTATATTATGTTGACTTTTGAAAGTCAAAAATCAATTTAAAAGTCCAAATTGACACTTTGAATAATTTGAAGTATTTTCATACCAAAATGTTTAGAGTAAAATACCTTTCCAAAACCATTTTATAAAGTTTGCCGCAAAACCTATTTTGATGACTTAAAACGATGATCAAGTTGAGGCGAAGATTAATATATCGCAAAGAGGTTGGAAACATCCGTTTTAAGTATTATTATGATATGTTTGATTGCGTTGGCGTCTTTGAGTCCAAAGACAATATTATTGCATAATATGTTACTTTTAAGTAATTAAGTATTTTAATGTCGTAAAAGTCGTAAATGGAAAATCCGGCAGCGCTTCCGCGTCATATATTATTATTCCAAATTTTATACACTTTCCCGCTTATCAACAATTGCACTTTAAATCTCAATCATAATACATAATACAATAATAAGTTAATTACGATACTTTCGGTTAGATTACATTTTAACACATTTCGTCCATTCTCAATCCAATTTCGCCAATACATTAAGTGTTGGTCTAATATTTACTCCTAACCGTTTTCAAGGCTAAAAACCGAATAACGATGGATAATGGAATGAAACGAAAGGTTCTCAAAAATAACAATTATACCGTTAGCACCCGCAAGATTTGACAAGAATGGAATTCCGGAACCAAGGACTTCGGTGGCGTGGTACTGAGGTCCAGTCCTCCTCCAAAACATAATACACTCACCGTCAATAAGGGTTCACAATATAACGAGTCAAAGGTGCATTTTAACGGGTTTACAATTTTCCAGAATCTGGTCCACGACCGCGGCGCGGTCAACCCACCGCGCCGCGGTCGTCATCAGACGACAGAATTTTACAAAAATCATTTTATGTTGGAAAATCATCTTTTTATGTAATAGATTCAAACATGCAAGTTCTGGAATCATCAAAATACTTTTAAACAACCATTTTGTCAAGCTTTTCACCATTTAATTCAAAGACCCATATATATATTTATAAAACTTGATTTCAAAGATTTTTAACCCATCCAATGTTATAAAAACTCATTCTTAAGTAGTTAGATGACACATGCAATTGATAAATCATATTCAAAACAGTGAGAATAAGTTATTTTACCCCAAAGAAAATGATGGTAGGATGATCTAAGATGACTTGATGGAATTTCTTGATGTTTGATGGTGATCTTTGACCCAAAATGTCAAAGATAGGTGAAAGCTTCCAAGAGGATGACTAAATCCTTTACTCCATGATGATGTAAACGATTTAATGTGATGAAATTGGTGATTATTTGGTGTTTATAAACTGAATTTACAGTCACAAAGAGAAAGTTTTGGTAGAGGGTGTTTGTGTGTGTGATGAGCTTCAAGAGAGAGAGAGATGTAAACTTGAGTGTGTGTGTAAATGAAATGAAATGGGACTTAGATGACACCCAAATTAGACATAATTCTGCCCAACATGAGGTAATGACACGTTTGGGGGCAGGTGTCATGAGTTTGGTACATGCAAGTGATGACTCACAACACACAAAAACAAGTCTGTCCAGGGCATGACCGCGGCGCGGCCAGCTCACCGCGGCGCGCCCAGTCTGCTTCCTGGACTTGCTTCGTTTTGTTCGTGTTGTCGATACGTACATGTATTCGTTTAGGATTCCCGATTGTTTTCAAATGAACTTAGGGAAGTTCATCATATATATTATTGGTATTGTGATTCATTTAAGTGATCAACCGTTAAATTCCAAAATGGAAATTCGCACTTCTCGGTAAAAACATAAACACGAGCAAAGCACGATTTCTTAAGGATAGGGATACTTAACCGACAAATTGGGCATAACCTCCTAACTTATATTCATGAGCATACTAACTATTTGGCACTTAGGTAAAAATCAACTTACGTCACAAGGGACGAATCAAAATAATCACATAAAACCCGATTCTCAATAATAAATCGTGAGTAAAACAAGCGAAACACAAGGGTCGAAATCAATTGCGAATTAAATATAAATAATAACGGTAACATCAGTACTTCAAAATGACGGGACGTCACAGCCTCCCCCAGTTAAAAGAATTTCGTCCTCGAAATTAATAAAGAGCATCGATAGAAGAAAATATGGGACGGTAACTATTGTAGTATGAAAGCTCGGCTAATATAAAATGTCGATCCCAACTTCCGCCAAAGTCTAAAACGTACGCGCGTCGCGATCAAGAATGACGGAAAAATCTCGTCAATAAGCAATCTAAAAGGTTTCTCTATTCGGTAATCTTCTCGAATAGGCAGGAAAGGTGCTGTCTTAGTCAGCCGATCCATGATAATCCAAATAATATATAGTCCTCGGTGAGAGCCTCCTGATCTAACAACAATCCCTCTAGCGATAACGGTATGCAGATATTTTTCTCAAATCATAACCTCATGCACGGTGCGTCGACAACCAACCCATGCTCATAATAACGTCGAATCCACCTAAGGCGATCGGAATCAGCTCGATAGGAAGAGGATTGTCATCGGAGCTAACACAATAGGTAAGACGTACATTGATAGCAGGTATAACTTACCAACGGCTCACTCTATTTCGAAGAAGACGCTAAAGATAAAGCCGTGCAAATATCACAATATTGAACGCATTAGATATGAAACTCTCCGAAAGATGAAATAAAATTGGAGATCAGTAGAATTGAGAGATATTGACTCGAAAACTGTTAACAATAGGAATTACGTTCCGATCTTGCATAATTTATTCCAAACTAGGCGTAGTTGGCCAAATTACGCGTAGTTCATAATGAACCATGCAATTGCGGAATTAATCCACTAAGGTCTAAAAGTTCATGAAATAATTTTTGAAGAATCTGGAATACAGTTTGGTATCGCACCAATGATTACTAAGTTGAATCAAAATGACAGATTAAAATCTGGGGTTGAACCCCGCGAAATCGCACTCGTAGGACAACCTCGTCTCGTCGACTTCTTTGCAGATAGGAGCTCCCTTCGGTTCCAACGCAACAGAGGCGTAAAAAGGAAAACGGAAATACAAGGAAGTGAAAAGAAAAGTGTGCGACTCGACGATAATAAGACTAAGCATCAAATATCAAATAGGATAATTGCAGGTTGAACTTAGATAGGAGAAGTATAAGTACCGGCTGGAGCTAACTCGGGACAGTTGGCCTTAAGATGCTCAGGAGATCCACATTCATAACATTTTCCCTTCATGGTCTTACAATACCTCCCTGTGTGACCAAGTTTCTTACATTTATCGCATTTCCAACAAGCCAACTCCCTAGCGTGGTGACTACCACACTGATCACACTGCGGAGGCCCACCTCTGACATTCGGAGCCACTACTGCATATGCTTGCACCTCTTGAGGAGTATCCTGCCTCCTAGGTCTCTTCTGCAAATCTCCATAACGGTCTTCACCACCCCGTTGCCCTTCGGAGTTTAGCTTAACAATCATCGGGGGTAACTCACCATCCCGAACCGCATTCTGAGTCAAAGTAATCGCAATTTCCACCGCGCTCTGAAAGGTGCTCGGTTTGCTGGATAGTACACTCTTACGAATTGCTGGGGGTAATCCGTGAGTGTAGCGGCCTATACGTTTAAGCTCCGGTCGGACCAAGTGCGGCACTAGCTGGGACAAGGCGTGAAAACGCGAAGTGTACCCTTGGATGTCTGACCCAACCATGGTCAAGTTCCATAACTCATCTTCCAACTTTTGAATCTCAGATTCAGGAACATACTCAATAATCATCAACTCCTTTAGTTGTTCCCAAGTCATCTTGCTGATCTCAGCTCGGCCTCGCACATTCACGATTGAATTCCACCACGTCAGAGCCGTTCCTTGAAATACAAACGCAGCAAATCGGACTTGATCTTTGTCCGCACAGTCAATAGCATCGAAAATAGATTCCATCTTTTCCATCCACTGGAGCGTTCCAGTCGCTCCTTCATTGCCTCGATACTCTGGGGCCTTACAGCTCATGAAAGTCTTCAGCGTGCAACCAGCGCGTCGAGCTGAGCCCTCTACTCTACCTGATCCAGTAATCACCACTTCGGGACCCTCCTTATTCACAATCGGATCAGGACCTTCATTATTAACAACCAACTCAGGACCTTCATTATTAACCACCGGCTCAGGATTTCCAGAACCCGAACCATTACCTTGGGCGGTGCCCTCCCTCAGTTGAGCTATAAGCTCGGGCATCATTGCCGCTATCTGTTGAGCAATCATCTGAGCCATGTCAGGATTCGTATCGTTCTCCACATTGTTCCTTCTCGCATTGGACGTATTAGCTCTCGCGTTCGAAGCATTATTTCTCGCGTTCGAATTCGCGGTATTAGCCCTCGCGTTCGAATTCGCGGTATTCGCTCTCGCATTCGCAGTAGCACGTCGCGCGGAACTTCGTGTCGCAACTCTCCTCGTAGGCGCCATCGTCCTAAAATAAAAGAGGAAAGACTCGATCAGCAAATGTGTGCAACACAAAAACAAGGCCAAATGCCAAAACACAACGCGAAATTAAACACGTATAAAAATAGTGCACACATTGCAATCAGAGTAAAAATCGATTTAAAAAGCCTATGGTCATAGTCCAAGTGATTTACTCAGTTTAAATCACCCGGTTCGCTATAACCTTTGGCTCTGATACCAACTTCTGTCACACCCCGCTTGGAAGCGGAAACGCAGGGCGTTCCAGTTATAATATCATGAGTCAAATGTTACAACAACACAACCAATAAACCAACATCAAAATAACATTAATCATGCCAAGCGTTTACAAAATACAATACAAGTTCAAAAGCGATGAATCGCCGAGTACGAATGTATTACAAAACATAACAAAACGGAACCACAAGGACATTACAACAAGTATCACAAGTTCCGAAATACACAAGACAAATATCCCAAAAGCACACATGGCATGATCAACAGGAATCCTTAGTTTCCTGCAAAGCGTTAAAACGACATCAACAACATGTTGGTGAATTATTCGCAATTTTAAAATAAAAGTGACCCATCGACCAGTTTCAATAAACATCATAATTTCAAATACCATATCTCAAATCTTTTCATTCCAAAACATATCTTTTCAAACCATATCTTGTTTTCAACCCTAGTGAGGATCCCATGCTTAGATTAGTTATACATCGAACCTTGCCAGTCCTAAAGACGCAATTCCTAAGGCAGTGTCAACCAAAGGCAACCAGTTTAATCAAGTACGGTCATAACATCCACACATAGATACCTACTGAGGAATGAGGGTCAGGCGATATAACCCATATAGCTATATATATGTAACCGTTGGGCACGAAGCTTAACGAGTGTATAAGACACCCAATCTAAAGCAGACCTATTCTACTAGGTAAACAAGATAATCATAATATTTCGCATACGCAAACAGTTTTAAAATACGCTACAAGATGATCAATAACATTCCGCATACGCAGACAGTTTTAAAATACACTACAAGATGATTAATAACATTCCGCATACGCAGACAGTTTTAAAATACGCTTTACAGCCCAAAAATAGTAAGATAAGGGCTACGAATAACTCACAGATAACTCTTCAGCAAACAATTATCGGGTACACCCACACAGAGTTACAACTCCACCGCCTAAGTGCCTTAAACAATAAACAACATAGTCTCAGTATCTCTATAAGTCTAGGTCCGGTTTAGCCTTGTCGGTTAAGATTAGGTTAAATGAGATAATCCAAATATTAATAAGTTTAAATGAGGTGACGTATTTAGAAGACGATGTTCCGCGTCAAACAGGACCGCTCGGAGAGATATCGGCATTCCACGTCATAATCGTCAACAGGAGAAGAATGATAGTCCGAATCGAAAATGATTACCAGGAGTATCGGTAAATAAAATATCGTTATTAAGTTTCAATAGATCGACCAAAGTCAACGGAAACAATGTTGACTTGGTCCAAGTCAAACGTAAGGAAAGTTGACTTTATAAAAGTCAAAGTCACAGATGTTGACTTATGAAAGTCAAAGTTATATTATGTTGACTTTTGAAAGTCAAAAATCAATTTAAAAGTCCAAATTGACACTTTGAATAATTTGAAGTATTTTCATACCAAAATGTTTAGAGTAAAATACCTTTCCAAAACCATTTTATAAAGTTTGCCGCAAAACATATTTTGATGACTTAAAACGATGATCAAGTTGAGGCGAAGATTAATATATCGCAAAGAGGTTGGAAACATCCGTTTTAAGTATTATTATGATATGTTTGATTGCGTTGGCGTCTTTGAGTCCAAAGACAATATTATTGCATAATATGTTACTTTTAAGTAATTAAGTATTTTAATGTCGTAAAAGTCGTAAATGGAAAATCCGGCAGCGCTTCCGCGTCATATATTATTATTCCAAATTTTATACACTTTCCCGCTTATCAACAATTGCACTTTAAATCTCAATCATAATACATAATACAATAATAAGTTAATTACGATACTTTCGGTTAGATTACATTTTAACACATTTCGTCCATTCTCAATCCAATTTCGCCAATACATTAAGTGTTGGTCTAATATTTACTCCTAACCGTTTTCAAGGCTAAAACCGAAAAACGATGGATAATGGGAATGAAACGAAAGGTTCTCAAAGATAGCAATTATACCGTTAGCACCCGCAAGATTTGACAAGAATAGAATCCGGAACCAAGGACTTCGGTGGCGTGGTACTGAGGTCCAGTCCTCCTCCAAAACATAATACACCCACCGTCAATAAGGGCTCACAATATAACGAGTCAAAGGTGCATTTTAACGGGTTTACAATTTTCCAGAATCTGGTCCACGACCGCGCCGCGGTGGCATGACCGCGCCGCGGTCGTCATCAGACGACCAAATTTTACAAAATCGTTTTTATGTTGGAAAATCATCTTTTGATGTAATAGATTCAAACATGCAAGTTCTGGAATCATCAAAATACTTTTAAACAACCATTTTGTCAAGCTTTTCACCATTTAATTCAAAGATCCATTTTTATATTTATAAAACTTGATTTCAAAGATTTTTAACCCATCCAATGTTATAAAAACTCATTTCAAGTAGTTAGATGACACATGCAATTGATAAATCATATTCAAAACAGTGAGAATAAGTTATTTTACCCCAAAGAAAATGATGGTAGGATGATCTAAGATGACTTGATGGAATTTCTTGATGTTTGATGGTGATCTTTGACCCAAAATGTCAAAGATAGGTGAAAGCTTCCAAGAGGATGACTAAATCCTTTACTCCATGATGATGTAAACGATTTAATGTGATGAAATTGGTGATTATTTGGTGTTTATAAACTGAATTTACAGTCACAAAGAGAAAGTTTTGGTAGAGGGTGTTTGTGTGTGTGATGAGCTTCAAGAGAGAGAGAGATGTAAACTTGAGTGTGTGTGTAAATGAAATGAAATGGGACTTAGATGACACCCAAATGAGACATAATTCTGCCCAACATGAGGTAATGACACGTTTGGGGGCAGGTGTCATGAGTTTGGTACATGCAAGTGATGACTCACAACACACAAAAACAAGTCTGTCCAGGGCATGACCGCGGCGCGGCCAGCTCACCGCGGCGCGCCCAGTCTGCTTCCTGGACTTGCTTCGTTTTGTTCGTGTTGTCGATACGTACATGTATTCGTTTAGGATTCCCGATTGTTTTCAAATGAACTTAGGGAAGTTCATCATATATATTATTGGTATTGTGATTCATTTAAGTGATCAACCGTTAAATTCCAAAATGGAAATTCGCACTTCTCGGTAAAAACATAAACACGAGCAAAGCACGATTTCTTAAGGATAGGGATACTTAACCGACAAATTGGGCATAACCTCCTAACTTATATTCATGAGCATACTAACTATTTGGCACTTAGGTAAAAATCAACTTACGTCTCAAGGGACGAATCAAAATAATCACATAAAACCCGATTCTCAATAATAGAACGTGAGTAAAACAAGCGAAACACAAGGGTCAAAACAATTGCGAATAATATTAAAATAATGACGGTAACATAAGTACTTCAAATTGACGGGACGTCACACCGTGATTCCCGGCTTCCTTTCCGACCGATTCCCGTGTTCGTTATCTTCGCAAACTGTGAGTTACAACCCCACTTTTATTTATTGTTTTACATAACTTTTGGGGGAAACATGAGATCTAAATGAACTTTGGAACTATTATGAATTCTTGCAACGTTTTATTACTATTGAACTCTTATTGAACGTTTTGTGGAACTTACATGCGAAAACAGTTTTAATTGCCCGTTTGGCATACAATAAACTAAATGATTTGCCACCCTTTTTCGGCTTAATGGTTAGCCACCTTTAATCGTTTTATTGGTTCAAATCTGTGATAAACTTAATTTATGCCACTCTCGGCACCCGTATGAATTTTGATTAATCGTATAACTAACGTGACTCTTGATGAGAATATAACGCGATTCGTAAGTGCCTCTCGACTAATAGTGCTCGGTTTCTTTACATACTTCTAGCTTGTTTAAGCCGCTTAGTATGAGTATCAATACTTAGGAAACCATCATTTCTCACTTAGGTGTTGACCTAAGTACATATCACTCGGATCCTTACTTAGGTGTTAGCCTAGGTACACTTTAGTGTTAGCCAAATTCTGTATTAAGATCTTAATCGTTTCAACTTGGGTGTTAGCTCAAGTGCTCATCAATCGATTGATCTTGGATGTTAGTTCAAGTGTTTATTCATCGATTGATCTTGGATGTTAGTCCAAGTGTTTTCTCACTCGAAATCTTGGGTGTTAGCTCAAGTACTTATTTTTTCTCGATTGGTATAGAGCGTTACCTCAAATACCCGCTACTCGACGGTTCATCTATTCGTGAACACTTAGGTTATATTATGCCAAGTAGTCGTTATACATGATTTCAATCAATAGTTTATTTCTCTTGCGCGTATATGGATATACGATCTCCGCAACTCTCCTTAAACAAATTTTACGGATCGAACTATCTTTGGAGTAACTTTTTGGATCGAAACTATCCTTTAAGTATTGTCCTACTTTTAGAAACTTTTAAGTATTGATATACTTAACCTAAACCTTTTTAGTCGAGGACTAGAAAACTGTAACTCACTCACTACTTTATTGTAGTTGACATTTGATCTCTTGTTTCAGGAAACGCAATGTAAGGACGTTAAGTGCATACCTCTTGTGATGGGTCAGGAAGGTCACGTGATTAAGAATCGGGAAGACCTTATTTATTTACTCTGGGAATTGTCTTTTGAAGTTTTTACATAAGCTATCGTGGTTGTACTGTATTGTTAAATACTTGGTTATCTTTGAACTTGTAAATGTTTTCTAACTTCAATGACTTAAAAACCGTTTGTATTTATTATATCTCGTGTAATGATATCTTTGCTCTTCACATCTCGTGTTTCCGCTTTAGCGGGGTGTGACACAAACCAGCACATCAGGGGTATTCAAAGTAACGGGAACCGAACAAGCAGCAAGAAATGGATATTTCACCAATAATGACATCGGCCAATTCCATTGGCCATTATGAACTATATCACATACCTTTGAATTCGGATTTAAGCCCGCTGCATATACATCACGCATTGAGATTACCAACCATAGAGGCCCTTCCACACACCATGTATCATACCAAAGCGAAACATTCAGCCCCCCCCCCCCCACCAATTCGAGTCCAAACTGACCTACGAACTAAAGGTCTAAGTTGAAGCAACTTCCTCCAACTCCATGACATAGCACCTCGCATAGGAATATCCCAAAAGCTACGCCCCTTCAATTTGTACATATGAATCCATTTTACCCATAGAGACTGCTTAAGAGTAACTAGATTCCACATATGAGACACCATCAAAGCCGAATTAAACGAATCCAATCTGCGTATACCTAAACCACCTTCGTGCTTAGGAAGGCAAACAACATCCCATGCAACTTTAGCTTTACCCCTTTTGAGATTACCTTGACACCAAAGAAAACCACGCATGAGCTGCTCGGTATCATGAAGAACTCTAGTGGGAATAATGAAAGCAGAAACCCAAAACACATGCATAGAACCTATCACGGAAGTAATGAGCTGCAACCGACCAGCAATAGAAAGAGACTTATTCTTCCAATCCTCCATACGATTCAGAACTCTCTCAACAAGCTCTTTACAATCCCGTGCCTTTAAACTCGAAGAGACCAAGGGAACACCAAGGTACTTAACTGGCAGCAATCCTTCTTCAAAAGGCAAAATACGAAGAATAGAAGCTTTAATCTGATTCGAAACATTACAGAAATAAGCTGTGCTCTTGGGAAGACTAGGAACCAATCCAGAAGCATTCGAGAACTCATCCAAAGCCTTCTTGATAACCATGGCAGATTGAATATCCCCATGAGCAAACAAGAAAAGATCATCCGCAAAACATAAGTTAATCAGCTCCAACTTAGAAAAATACCGATGATAAGTAAATATATCAGATTCCTCCACTTGCCTGCTGATTATAAGCGTAAGAACCTCCATAATGAGCGTAAATAAATAAGGAGATAACGGATCTCCTTGCCGGAGACCTCGTTTACCTTGAAAATACCCATGCAGATTCCCATTGATTGAAATAGAATAGGACAGCGTAGATACACACTCCATAATCCAAGTAATCATACGAGGATGAAACCCAAACCCCTGAAGCACCTTGCGTAGAAAACACCAATCTACCGTGTCATAAGCCTTTTGAATATCCACTTTAAATGCACATCTAGCAGGACCGCGTTTCAAGTGGTAATTATGCATAAGCTCCTGAGTTAAAAGAATATTATCCGTAATATGCCGACCCGGAACAAAGGCTGATTGATTTGGACTAACCAGATTCTTCAATGACAATTTAACCCGATTAGCAATAATCTTGCTAATGCACTTAAACAACACATTGCAGCAAGAGATCGTCTATAATCATTAACACGTACCGGTGATTTCACTTTCGGAATAAGAGCAATGATAGTATGATTAAGTTCCCTTAAAAGCTTACCATTAGTAAAAAATTCACGAATCGCATTAGTAATGTCATCACCCACAATATCCCATGCTTCCCTAAAAAAAGCTACCGTATACCCATCCGGACAAGGAGACTTATCATCCCCCATAGAAAACATAGCCGTTTGAACCTCTTGTCTAGTAATCTCCCTAATCATGTTCGTAGCTTCCATAGGACTTAACTTTGTATGAAACAGCCCGTCATCTACAAAATCAGTAGTAACTCCAATCTGCCCTAGAAATGCTTCGTAGTGAGTAACAAAGGCAATCGGAACTTGCTCATTAGCACAAAGAATCCCATCACTAGAGGTAATCACATCTATACGGCTTCTACTAACCCGACTCTTGACCGCTTTATGAAAATAGGCTGAATTTAAGTCACCCTCTTTAAGCCAAGTGATCTTTGCCTTTTGCCTTAACAATTTCTCCTCCATAACAGCCGCCTTATTAAAAGCTATAACACATGCCGCTTCCTTGTCTCGCAAATCCAGATTATGAGGATCACTATCTAACATAAGCTGAACCGCATCCAACTCCTGACGACAGCGAACAACATTAGCATAAATATTACCTTTGTCATAAAGTAATTTCCGAATATGCTTCTTGAGAAGCTTGAGTTTCTGAACCACTTTGAACATATGAAAACCACTAATCCTTTGCTGCCAATACTCCATCACGGTTGTACGAAATCTGTCATGATTAGTAAGAAAATTAAAAAATTTAAATGGCCTAGGTTTCGTTACTTCTGTGGTTGGGATCGAAAAGACAGCGGGACTATGATCAGAAATCCGGTAAGGCTTAAAAACAGCATAAGCACCCACAAAAACATCATTGAAGTCCAAGTTAGACATGATCCTATCTAGCTTTTTAAGAATACCAAATTTGCCTCTAGGTTTTTGATTCCATGTAAACATAAAACCAGATTTTTGAACATCCAACACTTCAAGATTATCCACACATTGCTTGAATTCTCGCATAGCAATATCAATATTAGAGCTCCCAGCAGTAGATTCACCCAAGAACAGCGATGCATTAAAGTCTCCCATTAGACACCAAGGACGATCTCTAATGTAGATTTTATGCTTACACAAACCCTCCCATAACTCTCTATGTTGCTCATACTTGTTATGGGCATAAACAAATGAACAAAATAGCTCCTTTTTCTCCGCCTTAATCCAAATACGGGTATGAACAGCTTGATCATCTTGATTAAGGACAACCACATCAAAACCATTATGATTCCACCCTAGAATAATTCTAGTACCCTTGCTACACCACGCACCATTTGAAGACCACTCCCAATGCTTAAAAACATACAAACATAACCGATGCAAATTTGAATCCTTCACATGAGACTCCAAAATCGCACACATAGATAAATTATTTTCAGAAATTAGCTGCCGCACTTCTTTTTGTTTAGGGGAGAAGTTCAAACCCCTAATATTCCAAGAAGCGATGTTAAACATTGGAAACTACCAAAGTAGGAGTGCTTGCCCCTATAGAGTTGCTTGTAGCAGGTTCCAACACCAAATTCTCGTCTACTTCATTGTCACTGACATTCAGAATAGTATTATCGTTATTCCTATCACCATCCGCATCCCCATCACTAAGAGCTGAAAAAGAGTTTGTATTACCACTAGACATAGTCGCCTTTGGCTGTTTTATTGCATAAATTTCTCCTTGTACTCTACACGTTTCTTAGATGACTGATGTTTGCCCACTTTAACTCCAAAATGTTGCTTTTTCTTTGGAGGTTGTTGTACCTTTGTTTTCTTTCTTCTAACTTCCATAAACCCCTCGGCATCCATAGATACACTTTTAGGAACCTCCTTAGGAACATGAACTGATTTAGGGCAATGAGCATCAACATGATCAAAAATACAGCACAAGTGGTATTCTGACCTACGGGATTATGAAACATGAATATCACCCACCTTAACCGTGAATCTAACTCGTACCTGTTGAAATATAGGTTTTATAAGGAAATGAGGGTTTTAATGGGTATAACGTGGTTTGAATTGTTGATTTCGGTTATTATAAAGTTTATTAGTGTAGTGTGGGAGTATGGACTAGAAATTGTAATGTATGGTAAGGTTTTTAGAAAATTAGGGTTTAAAAGTACCTATGGGTTTTTAGAATTAGGGTTTTGATTTTAAAAGGGTATTTTTGTTTGATTGAGTTTTTTATGGATGAAATGGCTTCTAATATCCTTCTTCAGACATTCTTCATGCTATTTTGACCTACGGGATTATGAAACATGAATATCACCCACCTAAACCGTGATTCTAACTCGTACCGGATGAAATATAGGTTTTATAAGGAAATGAGGGTATTAATGGGTATAACGTGGTTTGGATTGTTGATTTCGGTTATTATAAAGTTTATTAGGGTAGTGTGGGAGTATGGACTAGAAATTGTAATGTATGGTAAGGTTTTTAGAAAATTAGGGTTTAAAAGTACCTATGGGTTTTTAGAATTAGGGTTTTGATTTTAAAAGGGTATTTTTTGTTTGATTGAGTTTTTTATGGATGAAATGGCTTCTAATATCCTTCTTCAGACATTCTTCACGCTATTTTGACCTACGGGATTATGAAACATGAATATCACCCACCTAAACCGTGATTCTAACTCGTACCGGAAGAAATCTAGGTTTTATAAGGAAATTAGGGTATTAATGGGTATAACGTGGTTTGGATTGTTGATTTCGGTTATTATAAAGTTTATTAGGGTAGTGTGGGAGTATGGACTAGAAATTGTAATGTATGGTAAGGTTTTTAGAAAATTAGGGTTTAAAAGTACCTATGGGTTTTTAGAATTAGGGTTTTGATTTTAAAAGGGTATTTTTTGTTTGATTGAGTTTTTTATGGATGAAATGGCTTCTAATATCCTTCTTCAGACATTCTTCACGCTATTTTGACCTACGGGATTATGAAACATGAATATCACCCACCTTAACCGTGAATCTAACTCGTACCGGATGAAATATAGGTTTTATAAGGAAATGAGGGTTTTAATGGGTATAACGTGGTTTGGATTGTTGATTTCGGTTATTATAAAGTTTATTAGGGTAGTGTGGGAGTATGGACTAGAAATTGTAATGTATGGTAAGCTTTTAGAAAATTAGGGTTTAAAAGTACCTATGGGTTTTTAGAATTAGGGTTTTGATTTTAAAAGGGTATTTTTTGTTTGATTGAGTTTTTTATGGATGAAATGGCTTCTAATATCCTTCTTCAGACATTCTTCACGTCATTTTGACCTACGGGATTATGAAACATGAGTATCACCCACCTAAACCGTGATTCTAACTCGTACCGGAAGAAATCTAGGTTTTATAAGGAAATTAGGGTATTAATGGGTACAACGTGGTTTGGATTGTTGATTTCGGTTATTCTAAAGTTTATTAGGGTAGTGTGGGAGTTTGGACTAGAAATTGTAATGTATGGTAAGGTTTTTAGAAAATTAGGGTTTAAAAGTACTTATGGGTTTTTAGAATTAGGGTTTTGATTTTAAAAGGGTATTTTTTGTTTGATTGAGTTTTTTATGGATGAAATGGCTTCTAATATCCTTCTTCGGACATTCTTAATGCTATTGTGACCTACGGGATTATGAAACATGAATATCACCCACCTTAACCGTGAATCTAACTCGTACCGGATGAAATATAGGTTTTATAAGGAAATGAGGGTATTAATGGGTATAACGTGGTTTGGATTGTTGATTTCGGTTATTATAAAGTTTATTAGGGTAGTGTGGGAGTTTGGACTAGAAATTGTAATGTATGGTAAGGTTTTTAGAAAATTAGGGTTTAAAAGTACCTATGGGTTTTTAGAATTAGGGTTTTGATTTTAAAAGGGTATTTTTTGTTTGATTGAGTTTTTATGGATGAAATGGCTTCTAATATCCCTCTTCGGACATTCTTTATGCTATTGTGACCTACGGGATTATGAAACATGAATATCACCCACCTTAACCGTGAATCTAACTCGTACCAGATGAAATATAGGTTTTATAAGGAAATGAGGGTTTTAATGGGTATAACGTGGTTTGGATTGTTGATTTCGGTTATTATAAAGTTTATTAGGGTAGTGTGGGAGTATGGACTAGAAATTGTAATGTATGGTAAGGTTTTTAGAAAATTAGGGTTTAAAAGTACCTATGGGTTTTTAGAATTAGGGTTTTGATTTTAAAAGGGTATTTTTGTTTGATTGAGTTTTTTATGGATGAAATGGCTTCTAATATCCTTCTTCAGACATTCTTCACGCTATTTTGACCTACGGGATTATGAAACATGAATATCACCCACCTAAACCGTGATTCTAACTCGTACCGGAAGAAATCTAGGTTTTATAAGGAATTAGGGTATTAATGGGTATAACGTGGTTTGGATTGTTGATTTCGGTTATTATAAAGTTTATTAGGGTAGTGTGGGAGTTTGGACTAGAAATTGTAATGTATGGTAAGGTTTTTAGAAAATTAGGGTTTAAAAGTACCTATGGGTTTTTAGAATTAGGGTTTTGATTTTAAAAGGGTATTTTTTGTTTGATTGAGTTTTTTATGGATGAAATGGCTTCTAATATCCTTCTTCAGACATTCTTCACGCTATTTTGACCTACGGGATTATGAAACATGAATGTCACCCACCTAAACCGTGATTCTAACTCGTACCGGAAGAAATCTAGGTTTTATAAGGAAATTAGGGTATTAATGGGTATAACGTGGTTTGGATTGTTGATTTCGGTTATTATAAAGTTTATTAGGGTAGTGTGGGAGTATGGACTAGAAATTGTAATGTATGTTAAGGTTTTTAGAAAATTAGGGTTTAAAAGTACCTATGGGTTTTTAGAATTAGGGTTTTGATTTTAAAAGGGTAATTTTTGTTTGATTGAGTTTTTTATGGATGAAATGGCTTCTAATATTCCTCTTCGGACATTCTTTATGCTATTGTGACCTACGGGATTATGAAACATGAATATCACCCGCCTTAACCGTGAATCTAACTCGTACCAGATGAAATATAGGTTTTATAAGGAAATGAGGGTTTTAATGGGTATAACGTGGTTTGAATTGTTGATTTCGGTTATTATAAAGTTTATTAGTGTAGTGTGGGAGTATGGACTAGAAATTGTAATGTATGGTAAGGTTTTTAGAAAATTAGGGTTTAAAAGTACCTATGGGTTTTTAGAATTAGGGTTTTGATTTTAAAAGGGTATTTTTGTTTCATTGAGTTTTTTATGGATGAAATGGCTTCTAATATCCTTCTTCAGACATTCTTCACGCTATTTTGACCTACGGGATTATGAAACATGAATATCACCCACCTAAACCGTGATTCTAACTCGTACCGGAAGAAATCTAGGTTTTATAAGGAAATTAGGGTATTAATGGGTAGAACGTGGTTTGGATTGTTGATTTCGGTTATTATAAAGTTTATTAGGGTAGTGTGGGAGTTTGGACTAGAAATTGTAATGTATGGTAAGGTTTTTAGAAAATTAGGGTTTAAAAGTACCTATGGGTTTTTAGAATTAGGGTTTTGATTTTAAAAGGGTATTTTTTGTTTGATTGAGTTTTTTATGGATGAAATGGCTTCTAATATCCTTCTTCGGACATTCTTTATGCTATTGTGACCTACGGGATTATGAAACATGAATATCACCCACCTTAACCGTGAATCTAACTCGTACCGGATGAAATATAGGTTTTATAAGGAAATGAGGGTTTTAATGGGTATAACGTGGTTTGAATTGTTGATTTCGGTTATTATAAAGTTTATTAGTGTAGTGTGGGAGTATGGACTAGAAATTGTAATGTATGGTAAGGTTTTTAGAAAATTAGGGTTTAAAAGTACCTATGGGTTTTTAGAATTAGGGTTTTGATTTTAAAAGGGTATTTTTGTTTCATTGAGTTTTTTATGGATGAAATGGCTTCTAATATCCTTCTTCAGACATTCTTCACGCTATTTTGACCTACGGGATTATGAAACATGAATATCACCCACCTAAACCGTGATTCTAACTCGTACCGGAAGAAATCTAGGTTTTATAAGGAAATTAGGGTATTAATGGGTACAACGTGGTTTGGATTGTTGATTTCGGTTATTATAAAGTTTATTAGGGTAGTGTGGGAGTATGGACTAGAAATTGTAATGTATGGTAAGGTTTTTAGAAAATTAGGGTTTAAAAGTACCTATGGGTTTTTAGAATTAGGGTTTTGATTTTAAAAGGGTATTTTTGTTTGATTGAGTTTTTTATGGATGAAATGGCTTCTAATATCCTTCTTCAGACATTCTTAATGCTATTTGACCTACGGGATTATGAAACATGAATATCACCCACCTTAACCGTGAATCTAACTCGTACCGGATGAAATATAGGTTTTATAAGGAAATGAGGGTTTAATGGGTATAACGTGGTTTGGATTGTTGATTTCGGTTATTATAAAGTTTATTAGGGTAGTGTGGGAGTATGGACTAGAAATTGTAATGTATGGTAAGGTTTTTAGAAAATTAGGGTTTAAAAGTACCTATGGGTTTTTAGAATTAGGGTTTTGATTTTAAAAGGGTATTTTTGTTTGATTGAGTTTTTTATGGATGAAATTCTAATATCCTTCTTCAGACATTCTTCACGCTATTTTGACCTACGGGATTATGAAACATGAATATCACCCACCTAAACCGTGATTCTAACTCGTACCGGAAGAAATCTAGGTTTTATAAGGAAATTAGGGTATTAATGGGTAGAACGTGGTTTGGATTGTTGATTTCGGTTATTATAAAGTTTATTAGGGTAGTGTGGGAGTTTGGACTAGAAATTGTAATGTATGGTAAGGTTTTAGAAAATTAGGGTTTAAAAGTACCTATGGGTTTTTAGAATTAGGGTTTTGATTTTAAAAGGGTATTTTTTGTTTGATTGAGTTTTTTATGGATGAAATGGCTTCTAATATCCTTCTTCAGACATTCTTCACGCTATTTTGACCTACGGGATTATGAAACATGAATATCACCCACCTAAACCGTGATTCTAACTCGTACCGGAAGAAATCTAGGTTTTATAAGGAAATTAGGGTATTAATGGGTATAACGTGGTTTGGATTGTTGGTTATTATAAAGTTTATTAGGGTAGTGTGGGAGTATGGACTAGAAATTGTAATGTATGGTAAGGTTTTTAGAAAATTAGGGTTTAAAAGTACCTATGGGTTTTTAGAATTAGGGTTTTGATTTTAAAAGGGTTTTTTTGTTTGATTGAGTTTTTTATGGATGAAATGGCTTCTAATATCCTTCTTCAGACATTCTTAATGCTATTTTGACCTACGGGA
>CAJVGC010000187.1:0-33433 GCA_910822075.1 Senecio squalidus
AAAAATACTACAAATTTTATTAAAAAATAAAAAATAACTACATAAAAAAAATAACTACAAATATTGAGGATAATATTTCTCGATAATCCTTTTCTTTTCATCTTCCGCTATTGATTTGAAGGCTCCGCGAGATGAGTGGTGTCCCCATGATCACCTTTAACGCTCTTTGTCGCACTTTTCTTCAGCAGTATCGGCAAATTTCCCGAGCTTTTCCCCAATATACTTGAGTGAATCTTCGGCCCCCAAGAAGAAGCAGCGGCTTTGCCCTTTCCTTTGGCGCCTTTTGCCTTTGCTTGATGCTCTACAAATCGTCTTGGAAGGTCTTCCTCCAAGTGAAGATCTCATCATCATCGTTGAGATCGATTCTCAGCAAAAGGCGATACCGGAGTGGCGGGAGTGGAGGGGTTACTAACTCCGATGTTCTACGCGCTTTTCGGGACCCTCCAGATGTTGGACATGTTGACAAACCGGGCTATTTCTCAATATTTGTCCAAAGACCGCTAAATGTAGGAAAACCCCCTTGCATTATGGTGCGGTAAGTCTGCAGAGCATGTTCGAGCAATTGTTGATCACTATGACCGCTTGGTCTAGTTTGTTGGGCTTGTCGAAAAATCCCGTTGAATTTTTTGACCTTTCTTCGTAAGTCGCTCCACTTGCTCGAAAGAGAGTCTTCGGTACGAAAGTAAGAGGGATCATCTTTAAGCATCTTGGCGTAAAATTTTGCACGAACACTATCCCAGTAAAGTGGTGAATGTTGATTATTTCCCACAATGGGGTCCTCGGATGTCGACGACCACGCTGAAGCAAGTGCGATCTCCTCCGCTTCGGTCCACTTCTTCTTTTCGGTTTTGCCTCTTAGGGATTCGGTTTCTTTCTTCTTATGTTTCCTCTTCCCACGGGCCGGCATTCTTTGAGCTTGAGTTTCCGGAACCACCTCATCGTCTTCAGAATCGTCAACGTCAAATGGAGGCACTTGCGGAAAATTGGATAAATGGTCTTGGTTAAGCAATTGCGAGAACGACCCGCCTTGGTATAGCGGGTCTAGGGATGGTCGTTGTGGTGGTGGAGTTTGTTGGTAAAATTGGGGAAATTGGTTAGGGTTTGGAAGTTGGGTATAGTTTTGAAATTGGTTTGGGTGTTGGTATTGGGTATAGTTTTGAAATTGGTTTTGAAATGGTGGATATTGATTTTGAAATGGTGGATATTGGTTCCATTGGTTGGGGTTGGGATTGTTTTGATTGTTGTTGTTGTTGGGATCCATTTGAGATAATTGATAGAATGTATAAAAATGGTGAGATTGTTATAAAAATTGAGAGAGAAAGAGAGATTTTGTGTGGTTTTTGTTATAAAAATGAATAGGTATTTATAGAAGATTGTTTTGGTTTGGTTTAAAAGTATCCGTTGGGATTTAAAATACTCTACCGTTGCCTTTTTTTTTTGCCCGTTGTTGCACCTTTTCCTTCCACCACGCCTTCATTCTCACCACGCCATGGTGGTTTTTTGATGGATAACGCCCCCACCGGTGTGGTGGGGGGCTTTATGGGGCGTTATTAAGGTGATGTGGCAGCGTTATCGGGGCTTTTAAAGCCCCACACCCCATAGCCTTAGTGTTATTAAAATTAGGGCCAACTGCATGAAAATGTAACAAACTTTATCTATTTTGCTATTGTGTGTATCCAACTCTTAAACCTTCTATTGTGTGTATTAACTCGTATATTTTCACAAATAATGTAATGAACCAGATTTTTGCTGACATAACCGTTTTAATTATTGAAAATTTTGCAAAAAAAATCCAGTTAATACGTCATTAGTGGATAAAGATTTTGAAAGTTGGATACACACAATCAAAACGAGTAAGTTTATTACATTTAAATACACTTAGCCCTTAAGATTATTATTCGCTTGCAGATTTCTATTATTTAGTTATGAGTTATATTGGGAGATTGTCCGTCTCGAATCTGAATCTAAATACTAAAAGTGACATTTATTAGCAGAGTCATTACTTACTAAGTGAGCTGAGCTGAAGTAAAAAAGGATTTACCGGAAGGTGAATGGAGGCGAAGGGAGACGGAAGTATATAAGCCGATGGAGGCGGCGACAGCGGCGGATCCATGTACGACGGCATGTTCTCCGGCGAGAATGATTTTTCCAGGAGCACGTGCTCTCACCTCCACCGCCATGCTAACACCGCTATGAATTGATTTCTGTTAAGTAGCAGTAGCATTGTGAAGGAGGGGTTGTTGGTAATCATTGTTTAATAGGGTGGATAGCTGTTCATTGTGGACATTGTTTTTTTCTTTTAAACGTTAAACGCATTCGTCAAGATAAGGCCAAAAACTTTCTATTTTTCAAATATGGTTTATATTCTCTTTGCTTTTGGTTTATCAATAAAAATCAAACCAAATCATTTAAATAATTTTTCAATTTCATAAACACCTTTTTCTATAAACACTAGATTATTGTCCCGCGATAGCGCGGACAAAGATAAAAATTAAATCGTAAATTTTATGTTTATGTAGATTTTAAGGTATTTTGAGAAAACCATGTTATATACGTATAATAGAAGTTTTTGATGACATCATCAATCCAATATAACGGTTGAAATCAAAGAAGCTAATTTATCCAACTGACCTTACTTTGCCATGTGGCATTTAAAGCCTCTATTTATTATATATTAAAGATAACATACGTTTATACACAAATTGTTTATAGTTATAATAATATATACATTTTTACGTTTATACACATGTTCTGATACTTTTTATTAGAAGATTTTAGAATAATAATAAGGTAAATCATAGTCAAAATTGAACAATTTTATAGGTAAATTAAAATTATGTTTTTTATTTCAGTAAATATGGAATTAAAAAGAGAATGTAATTATGTGTTTTAAGAGGGTGTAAAATAAAAGAAGTTTTTGATGACATCATCAATCCAATCTAACGGTTGAAATCAAAGAAACTAATTTATCCAACTCACCTTACTTCGCCATGTGGCATTTAAGGCCTCTCTTTTATTATATATTAAAGATTAAAGATATGGTATACTAAATATTAAAAAGTGGCCTATATAACAGAAAATATACTACGATATGCTATTGGAGAAGATAACGATACGAGTATGAGATGATTGTCATACACAACAACTAATAATAGTGAACAACAATATTTTTTCTAACAATAATCCTTTGAGTCGGTAAGTGGCCGCTAACAAGAATTAAATTTAATATTTTTTATTTTGATGAATATACTATATTTTGATAAATATGTTTAAAGTTAGTTATAATTATGTGTCTTTTAGTTTTATTAAAATTTTGTATTCTATAATATGGATTCGCTATTAACGTTAACATTCACATTCACATTCACATCCACATTGACATAATATATCAATTTACAAATTGAAGCCTGAATAGGGATATTATCTATTCTTCACTATATATTATTATTAGAGTAAATTACACCGTTCGTCCCTAAGGTTTATATGCAATTACGGATTTCGTCCCTAACTTTAAAAAGTTGCATGGATCGTCCTCGTTTCCAAACTAATTACTCATTTCGTCCCTAATTTCAACGTCCGTTAATTACTGCCGTTAGCCTTCCCTCACGTGTAAAACACGTGAAGGTATTTTAGTCATTTCCCGGTCTTCACCTACCTTACCCCCTTTTCTAATCAATTTCATTTACTATCCCTAATCTTTTAACCTAATTTCTTTCATTTCATTTTCTTCAATCGTCTCTAACACAAATTCATACACTAAAATACCACAAATCCATCAACAAGTACGCTACTTGATCCTCTAACATCTTCGAAACCGATTATTCTGATTTTGATTATTATTTTGAGTTTAATTTTGATTTTAGTGAATGAAATTTGGGGAGGAATTGGTTCGGTGTAAGTGAAGAATCGAGTCGCGAATGAAGGACACGTCAGAATTTACGACTCTAACGGAATGAGAACGTGCCACAGTTGGGCCACGTATACGGGGTCTGACAGTGGGAGATGAAGATGAAATATATATAAATGTATAGATATAGATTGTGTATGTATATATCTGGTCACGCGATTAGCGCGAAATGAGGTGAATAAGAAGGGGGTAACCGGTTAGGTGGAGTGTGTGGAGAGTCGAAATTGATGTTCGACGGCTTGATGCTCCAGCGGCTGGAATTGCAGCGGCTGTGGTGGTCGGAATCGCGGCGGTTGTGGTGGTCGGAATCGCGGCGGTTGTGGTGGTCGGAATCGGAGCAGCAACGGTGGTTGGTGGTGAAGATTGTGGTGGTTTGTTTTAAGATTCCGGTGGTTGTACGGTGGTGGAACATGGTGGTTATACGGTGGTCCTTTGTGGTGGTTATACGGTGGTCCTTTGTGGTGGTTTGTACAGATTCCAAGGAATTACAATTCAAATTAAAAAATATGTAAATTCCTTGGAAGAGGGTGGTAGTGACAGTTAGTTACTTGCACTTGTTTGATTTGATTTTTTTTTAATAAGTAGAATCGGTTATAATGATGTTTAGGTTTAGGTTAGATTTGAGTTGTTTGATTTGATTTTGAAGAATCTAAATTTGGGGAAAATAAGGTATGTTTAGGTAGATTTGATTTTGAAAAAAGAAAGTTTGGATGGAGAAGGTGTAAGGTGAAGATAGAAGAATAAAGGCGAAAAGACTAAAATACCCTCACGTGTTTAACACGTGAGGGAAGACTAACGGTGGAATTAGACGGACGTCCAAAATAGGGACGAAATGCGTAATTAGCTTGAACAATGGGACGATCCATGCAACTTTTCAAAGTTAGGGACGAAATCCGTAATTGCATATAAACCTTGAGGACGATCTATGTAATTTACTCTTATTATTATATACTATCTATATTTTATTTTCTTATTATTACTATTATATTTTATATTTGTGATTATTATTATTATTATTGTATGTTTCATGTTTTATTATTATTATCTAACTATCTATAAAGCAGTTAGACCCATTTTCTTAAAATAAAATTTTAAGAAGGAAATTACTAATATGCCCTTATCAATTCTATTAAATTACATATTTAAATATGCCATCATATTAAATGGGAAGTGATTTCTTCACTTTACATTTTTATTAATTCACTTAAATTTAAATTAGATTGACAATTATACCCTTTCTTTTTATTTTACTTTTTATTGTATTAATGAAATATTAAAAGTGAGATGATTTTTATACTTACACTTTTATTCCATACACATGCAATTAATATGTTTTGACAATATAATTTTAGTCAAACACCAAATTAATGACATTTCCTCCTCTTATCTCTTTCACCTCCGACTTAAACTCACTTTTCAAGTTCTAATAAGGCTCAACACGTTCTTCTTTACCAGCTACAAACCTCCAAAAAATAAAACCAAGAACAAATTTAAAATAATCTACTGAACATCAATTAATTATTGTCCCAAGCAAGAACACATAAGGTTAGTAATTAAAATAATAAAAAAAAAAAGTTATAACTTTCGCAATAAGCAGTTTCATATCCGCATTTAACTGAAATAGTTCGCAACACAAAGGAAACAGTGCATTTAAAATCACATATAACCAGATCCCTAACCACAAAAAAAAATCAACCAAAAAAATACTCTTGAAAAATGAATTTAATCACTCTAATGACATAACCTCACTTGAAAAATCAGGATATGCATTTAAATCAATGAAGTTATTTTCATGATGCATATAACTAATCTCCCTGTCCAATTCATTGTTCATATGGAACACGTTAGTAGAACTTGAAGGATTGTGTGTTCGTGATGATTCCACATGCTCAAATCTAGAAGGATCGCGTGTCGTAGAAGTTGGGCCTCTTTTCTTTTTCGGTTTTGGAGGTCTTCCTTTTGGACGTCGAATCACCGGCTCATAGAACGTTTCAGATTCGTTCATAAGATTATTAATCATCGAATTAGCAAATTCCTTCTTGTTAAGAGGCCACACTCGGTACTTTAAAGACAATTCTTTAAGCAACTTATCAAATTCATTGGCTTCATCCTCATGCGAATCGTCTTCCAAATTCAGAGTCAATGTATCAATCCTCCAATGTGGATGAATAAGATTCAACGAAAGTGATTTCCCTTGCCAATATTTTATCGTATGAGCACATGGAATACCCATAGTTGACATGAAATGACTCGTGCAAGGAGTCATTGTACCTAAAAAACCAAACAAATATTAACGAATAAGTAAATTATATATACGCAATATGTATGAAAAATATAATCCTTGCAAAAAATTACCATCTTTTATTTTATCAAATTGCTTGTATATCTCCTTCAATGCAAACGCGGATACATGAAAAATAAGCTCTCTAAAAAGAGGTATGTTGCAGTTGTGCGGAACATGAATTTTCTCACTAGCAAGTTTCACTTTGATCTCATTAAATTCATGCTTAACCGCAAGACAAAATTTATCTTTCACCTCTTGAAAACCACCTGTAGATACTTGCAAATACAATTTCAATTTGGCATGAGCACCCTCGGCTCTCGGGGACGAACGATTACCAAAATGTAAGTACTTTTCGGTCCACGCACTAACAAATTTTTCTTTCCAAGGCAACCATATGTTTTTTATGTAATCGCTTGCAACTTTCTTTTCATTATAAAACAACTCAAATTCAGCCCAATTTTTCTCAAAAAGAGCTTATGTTGTTGAATATACCACATTATTCCAACTTGACATAAATGCATCAAACTCTTCATTATGTTCAAAATGCTTCTTGCAATTTGCCAATACGTTCTTTTCAATATGCCAAATACACAAAAGGCTTTTTGCAGATGGAAACACACTCTTTATACCATTCATTAGTGCCAATTCCCTATCTGACATAATCACAGCCGGTTGATTATGACATCCGATGATCTTCTTAATGCACTGAATGCCCAAATATAATTGTCTTCGTCCTCTTTTTCCAAAAACACAAACCCGGAATAAAAAGAGGTATTGAGACATGTAACTCCAGTGATATCCAAAAGAGGCATGTTATACTTATTGGTTTTGTATGTGCAATCCATTACAAAGATATTTGGAAACACTCTTGCTAATTTAATGGATAAGGGGTGTGCCATGAATAAATGAGTAATATGACCTTCCGGATTATGTAAGATGTCATATGTAAAACCTTCTTTTGCAAGCTCCTCAAATAAGACACTAATCATTGGTCGCATTCCTAAATTATCTTTACGAATTATCGCCTTCAAATTATATATAGTCCTAGAGTTTGCCGGAAGATTCGGAGTTTGTTGACGTAAAGAAGAAAGAATTTGTCTTGGGGCTATTCCAGAAAGGGTCATGTTTTTTACACTTTGGACATCATTTGATGATAATCGACGAAACGATGGATGTCCAGACATATCCGTAGATGGTTCATGGTTATGTGTCAAGTTTTTTGCGTTAAATACCCAAACATTGTCACTTCCCTTTCTACCTTCAATTTTGAAGGGACAATTAGTCAAACGAGAAGACGTGCTCTTTTTTCGTTTATCTCCAATATGCGATATATCTCGGTAGGATCCACCTCGATCGCATTGCAAAATGACAAACTTCTCTTTTTTCTGAATCACGAATAGATAATCCATATCCTTTAGCATAATAAAATGCTCGCACACTAGCTAGTAAATCATCGTATGAATCGAATTTGGAGCTACCGAGATAAAGTTCTTCATTTTGATTGCTTGATGAATTGGCTAAGCTCATCTATTAAATAAATAATAAAAACACTATTAAATTAAACAAAGAAAAGTCTGTAGAATTAACATGACAAAATAAATATGCTAAAGTTATTATAGATAAGCCATACAGTTACATTAGAAGTAAATTAAGCAATTACTAATTTACTAGAGAATAAAAACAAAATATTCATATTGTAGTAAAATAAATTGCAGTTTATAATTCTGGAAATTGACTATTCTTATGTATCTTCAAAACAATCATAACAAATAGGGTGGGCCAAAACTACTTTTCTTAGTTAAAATTCTGGAAATACACATAAATATATGCCATCTATACAACAAATTGTAAGTTTTGGGTGGGCCATGGCACCCCCACCTTCCTACTTAGCTGCCAGTGACGATAACAAACCAACAATAAACAATTGACACAAGTTAAAAACCAAGAATATGTCTTTAACTTATGACTTTCTTATGATAATAGACTTTTGTATAAGCATAAAAAAGAAAACAATCTCTTGAATTTCATGACACAATTAAATATGATATGAATTTTAAAACTCATGAAATTAAGTAAACAATAAAGCAACCCTAGACAGTAAGAAAACAATAAAAAAGAAAAATTATAAAAGACACAATTAGGTATACCGTGAAATCAAGATAAAATTCAACGGAACTGAGGCGACAAATATGCAAGGAGTCAGGATAGAGTTGCCGGCGGTTGAAGGGATGTCTCCTCAAATCCCCTGTATAGATGTAGAAGAGGAGATGAGAGGGAATGATTTTAGGTAAATGGTTAAAGTAAAAAAAAAAGTAGGGCAAAATAATAAAAATAGAATTTAGGGTATAATTGTCAATTTGATTTAAATTTAAGTGAATGAATAAAAAAATAAAAGTGAAAAAATCACCTCCAATATAAAATTAATGATGTTTCCATATTATTTATATTTAATAAAAAGAAAAATATTTATTTTTGTTTATAATTAAGTGACCATTAATTATGCTATAGTTTCTATATATGCATAAGAGATTTGTAATTTTCATCTAATCTAACAATCTATAAAACATTTAGACTCATTTTCTTAAAGTTGAATTTTAAGAAAAAAATTAATAATATGCCATGATCATTTCTATTAAATTACATATTTGAATATGCCACCATATGTCACCATATTATATTAATGTTGTTTCCATATTATTTATATTTAATAAAAGTATATATTTATTTATGTTTATAATTAAGTGACCATTAAACTATACTATCGTTTCCATATATGCATAAGCAATTTGTAATTTTCAAATATGTAACAAATAATATATGTTGATCATAACTGATAAGTAATCAAAAGAATATGATATTTAAATCATGTCTCATGTGTTTAGGGGGACAAATATATATATTCGTAGATTGTGTCTTATGTATCTTATGCATATACTATAAACCCGTTTTGTTAAATACACAGACCCAAATACACAGCAAATTATAAAGTATTACAAATGTCGTCGTCTACCCATCTTCACACTAATTATCTATACTATTTATGGAGCATTTGTACCTTAAATTCTAATGTTGAATTTGAAGAGTAATTTACTTAATTATTCCTTGTTTTATAACTAAAATTATTTGAATTTACGACCCATGAATATTATATAAATACAAATTCGTTTTTGGAATATTGTTTTCTTTCATAGCTAATCCAAATACATTTATTTAAATTAAAAGTATTAAACTTTCTGTGGGAAATTAAAAATATAAACTACAAAATATTTTTCTCATATATGAATTTATTAAGCGTGAACGAAAGTATGTTACTCGATTAATATATCCTTATAATCATTTTTGCATTAATATTTTTTAAATTTATTATAATAAAAAAATCTACGTCATCCGTAATGATATTGTTATGAAAAGGGTAACCGAAAAAATATGTCGAAAATAGAAATCTATATATTTGTTACCGCTGCAACACGCGGTTCCCCTACTAATAATAATAATATATATTATTTATGTATATCTTATTCAAATTATTAAAAAGTTATAGAGAATTTTAAAAGTGTCTTTTGAGATATTATATATGAGTTTAAAATATTTTTAGGTCAACTTTTAGGTTTGTTAGTTAGATAAATGTATATCTTTTTTTAAATATTTAATGACGGCATTTGAAATATTGAGAGACATTTTAAAATGGGAGATTTACATCTATGTCCTTACAAAACTTCAATATTACGTCAATATCCTTTTAAAAATCAAAATTACGTTAATATCCTTCCAAAATATGAAAAATTCTCATATATATCCAAATTAATAAATTTATAATATTTAAATGATTTTAATATTTAAATTATTCATCTAAATATTAATTAAATGATTTTAATATATTAAATTATTGAATAAATCAATAAAAGTAATCCAAATGCTTGTTTAAACAAATATGTCAATGAAGAACCAAATATCGAATGAGCTAAATAGATTAAATTTAATGAATAAATTGTTTTAAACATATATTACAAAACATTAATCAATCAAGACGAGGAAGTTTTGTAACTTTTTTATTCCGATTAATGCTTAAAATAATAGAAATTAATATTTTTTAAATCTATATTTCGAGCATATGAAATTAAGATACATTGGTTAATGTTTGATTAGACCTAACATACTTGAGTAAAAAATTTAATTAATATTTAGATGAATAATTTAAATATTAAATTTATTTATATATTATTAATTTATTATTTTGGATATATATGAGAATTTTTCATGTTTTGGAAGGATATTAACGTAATTTTGATTTTTACAAGGACAATGACGTAATATTGAAGTTTTGTAAGGACGTAGATGTAAATCTCCCTTTTAAAATTATTGTTTAATATTTTTAATTCAAGTATTAGATTTGGGAGAAAATTATTCGATTAAATGGAACCAACTCTTTAGATATAACATAAATTGTGTTATCACATTTTTATCAAATTAGTTTGTTTGAAAAAAGACGTTAACACAAAATCAAAACAAGTATTTAGTTATAAAATTAAATGTCTATCTAAATGAAAATTTTAACCCGTCAAATTTAACGGACAAATAAAAACCTGGCTGTATTCAAATTCCAAAGATTTGCTTAAACTTGTGCATTTTATAATCATTATCAACTTACTTCAAAGAAATTGAATCTGTGAAGTGGGTATCACAAGTGTAATGAGTTATCTAGTATTTGAAATTCGAAAAATTATGTAACACATGTGCCAACCCTTAATCGTCGGTTATGTTGGTTGGGTGTCGGTTGTCGACGAAAATATTTAGGAACTATGGGAACTACTTTTTAACCACTAATTTAAAACCAACTTTAAATTAACAATTAACTTTAAATTGATATATTTTAAATTGATATTGTTAGGTCTCAATAAGATCTCAAACACTAGCTAATCAATTACAAATAAGTATTTAGATGTTAATTGTTACGAATCGATTAAGTGCTCAGTTTCTTAGTTTATTATAGCGGAAATATAATAACGAAGCAACTAAAATAACACACAGTTATATTGATTCAAAAGGTACAACGAATTACTAATCTCAAGCTCACTATTTATACACAATAATAGCGAGCTTTATAAGTACAAATCCTAGTAAATCTTCTAAAAGGATAGAAGATTTAATCTAACAAACATACCTAAAATAAAGCAATACGTTTCATTATGAAGCTGAGTAGTCAGCTCCATAATGCCTTAGTCGCTTTGAGTCACTCAGAATCAAAGTCACTCAGACTCAGCAACTAAGACTTTAATAAACAGATTTATTAACTTGGATTAAATCGTTGATTTTCCTAACAATCTCCCCCTATCTGTTTGGATTAAAGTCTTTTATAATTCATGCACCAAAAATAAACACAAACTTAAAATTGTTTACATAACATTGAATGTGAACAAAAATACACATCAGACTCATCACTTTCTCTTCTTGAAGGACCTTCTCTGCTTCAACGGCACCTCCCAAGGACTGGGTTTCTTCACTTCTTTTGCCCACTTGAGTCGTTCAGTTTTCCAATCAAGTAGCTTTTCCATTTCAGCATCAGATTTGTGGAAGAGCATTTGATACTCTTTCTTGATTAGTTCAACCTTGTCCATCAACGTCCCCATTTCTTCAATTCTTCTAAGGTTATTGAATAACCAACTGATCAGCTTCATACGGAAGGGGATGCATTTATCAGACTCACATTCACTTAGCAGAGCAATGCAATGATAGATGGAAGCCATATTCAGCCTGTCTTTAGCTTGAAAGCATTCCTCTCCCCCACAGTCAACATAACATAAGCCCTCATGATTTTCAGTTTTCACATAAGTCTTGTCTTGAAATATGACACCTTTGGGAACAGGGTGCAGATAGCTTGTTTCTAGACCAAGAGATTTAGCCCCAACTCTCACTCTATTGACAGTACAAAATGCTCTATAGTCCTCATCTGAGATCAGCTTTAGCATATGAGCAACATTTACATTTGAAACAGCCTCTCTCTTTACTTCAAATCTGTGAGCAATGTTTGTTATGACTGAGCTCAGACTGGCAATTTCCTTCCATTCTTCTAGACCCAAAGTGTGCATTCTGTGTACCCCAACTCTGAAGGATCCATCTTTGTGATAACATGTGAGCATGAGGTCCGATCCACCAGTATCAGCACAATCCAAGTTTTGAATTTTATTCCTATTTTTCCTCACTACAAAGTTTGACTCAATGTAGTCCAGTCTGGCTTCCTCTCTTAACACTTGTTTGGCCATTTGTCTGTCAGCTTCAATCCTCTGTTGTTCTTCATCAATGGCCAACTTCTCTTCTTCTTTCATCTCAGCTTCAAGTGTCTCAGCTGCTTTCATAGACTGGTCTTGTGGATTGTCCTCAAATTTTTCCATATACAGCCCTTTGACATACTCCTTGTATTTTTCAACTGTCATCCCAGCATTATGAGCATACCTTTAAAGCTTAGCTAGTTTCTCAGCTTCATCTTGTCTTTTCTTAATTTCTATTTCTAGCTCAGTCTGTGATATCGCATATTTATATAGATATTTATATGCGATATTTGGTCACATTTCATAGTAAACATGATGGATAGGATAGGTTTTTACATTTAATCGTGTGGAAAAGTGTTTTTTATCTATTTTACAGGTTTACATGATCGGGAAGTGGAAATGGTGGAAGAAATGAGCTTAAAAGACGAAAAATAGTGATTTCTGACGAAGAGAACGTCATAGTAGCACCTCCACCGTTTTGATCATAACTTCTTCATACGATATCCGATTTAGGTGATTCAAATTGGAGAATAAAGAAGAAAGAGAGAGCTACATTTTGTAATTTTGAATATTGGGAAAAAAAAGTGCACGGTGCTGCGCACTAACGCGATTTTCAGCTTTTGGAATTTGACTCGAACTCGATTTCCTCTTGATTTATCTCTATAAATACCAACCCAAACGACCAGTTTTCATCACCAATTATTATTATCATCTAATGGAGCTGGAGATCACGATTGGGAGTTAGAAAAAGAGTTAGAGTCGGAGTTTGTTTAATATTCGGTCACGCAACGATTTCCGACATTCTTCGTTTGTCTTTCTTTCTTTTTCAAGACTTTTCAGTTATGTTTTCTTTATTCTTAGCTGCTGATTTAGACTTTATAATGAGTAGCTAAAACTCTTTTATGTTTGTTTGAACCACGGATCCTGTTTGAAGTTCGAGTTTTCGTAATTGATTTATTTATGTTTTTGTGTTTAATCGGTGATCCTTATTTGCTAAAGTTTTAATATATTATCTTTAAGTTGTTTATACATAATTTAATTAATCAACATTCTAGGTATTCGAGAGGAATCTAGATAGGTTAAATAATTTATATGAAGTAATCTGTCACACCCCGCTAAAGCGGAAACACGGAATGTGTAGAGCCAAGATATCATCACACGAGTTATAAATAAAAACATACGGTTTCAAGTCATTACGAATAAAACAAGAGTTTACAGTTTAAAGATAACCAAGCATTTAAATGTACATAACGAAATAACATAGTAAATTGTTTGATAAAATTCCCAAAATATATTCAAAATAGGTCTTCTCCCGATTCATGACTTCACGTGACATGCCTGACCCATCCAACTATTGCACTTCGTATCTTACATTTGATTTCCTGAAAACAAGATATAAAGTGTCAACTACAATAAAGTAGTGAGTGAGTTACAGTTTTCTAGTCCTCGACTAAAAAGGTTTTGAGTTAAGTATATCTATACTTAGTAGTTTCTAAAAGTAGAACAAGACTTAAAGAATAGTTCGAACCAAAACAGTTGATTAAAAGATAGATGCGGAAGTCGTATAACTCTATACGCGCATGATAAGTAACTATGATTGAAATCATGTATAACGACTACTTGGCATAATAACTTAAGTGTTCACACTAAACCGATTTTCTGGTCAGAACACGCCCCAAAGTTTCACAATAATGGAGTTTCTCTGATTCTAGTAATATGTACTTAGGTCGCGAACCTCAAGCAAGGAGTGACCTCTCCTAAGTATCGATACCCATAATACTAACGACTATTGCTGATAGTGTAATGTTTCTGAACTCTAAAACGGGGCACTTTGAACTCTGTTTCTAAAATAGTAGTCACTTATGGTTAGTTATATCCCTCAAGAGTCACGATAGTTATACGATCAATCAAAGTACATACGAGTGCCGAGAATGGCATTAAATAAGTTTGATATATTTTTGAACCAAGAGCCGAATAAAGGTGGCGAACCATTAGTTTATCATAGGCCAAACGGCCATAAAACTAAATAAGCATAAGTTTCACAAAAACGTTCAATAGAGTTCATAATTGTACGAAAGTTCATAACAGTTCATTTAGACCTCTTGTTTCCCCCAAAAGATATTTGAAAACAGTAAATAAGTGGGGATGTAACTCACATGAAAATGAGGCGGTGAAAAGATAGCTCGGACGGAGGTGAGTCGGTTCTAACGAAAATCCGGCAGAGCTTCCGCGCTAAATAAAGAATGTCCAAAATAACAAATCACTTTCCCGCTTTACAAACTGAACTCAAATATGTGAAATGAATCTAATGAATCACAAAGACTTACGCTAAAGCGAGAGAGTTGTACTAGGAGTGTGCGTGGAGTGACCGGAATAGGAATCGGAATCGCGTGAACCTAAATTATACCGAATATGAAACTGTCAGATTCTGTTGTTGTAATATTTTATAAAAATAACATAAAAATCACATTCTGTGATACGAAGTTATAGGAACTGGATTCGTCTCAATCCGACAGTTTTTGAAGAAGTTAGAGTCGTTTACGTATTTAACGCGTTTTAACCGTAAAAACAGTAAATAATAGTAGATTAATTCCAACAATTCCAGTAAAATCTGTAAAATCATATTTTGATATATGTTAGACTATGTCAAATTTTTGTAAGCTGATAAATTCGTTTGGTATGTTTTCTAGAAATTCAAGATTAAATCATATTAAATACTGTAAAATTCATAATAAATCGAAAAATAGGAGTTAGGTTCCCAATTTTTGACAGTAAGCTAAATTTTACAGTTTTCATCTTTGGTCATAATTTCGTAATTTTTACATGCATGCAACAGATTCTGTCGATTTCTTCGGTTAGAGTCATAAATCGAAATCTTAAGTTGAAAAACATAACTTTTGTTTATTTTAATGAAAATCCCAGATTTTTCCATCTTATAAACTCCATTTCTACCAATAAAATTTGCATGCAATGGAGTTTTTGATATGTTTTCATCATTTTAGTTATAAAACATATATAGATTTGATGATTTATGTATAATCTTGAGTAAGTATGAAAAATAAGTTCAAGAACAAGATTTTTACCTTTGAAATGATGAAATGATGGTGATGAAAGTATGAAAATATCCTTGAATTACTTAGATTATGCCTTTAGAAGGATTGTTTTTGGAATAGTTATGTGTTTGTATGTGAGAATTGAGAGAGTATGAGTGTATGTGTGTGTTTGAGTTTGTGAAAAATGAAAGGGACAAAGGGGGTAATGCCAATGTACAAATTCTGGATTCAAGGGGTGTTTGACACCTGTTTTTACAAGTGTTGGTCCATATGGTCGGTTTTGGGTGAGTCACCAAGCACTAGCAACAACAAAATTTTTGAATTCCTGTGCTGAGTTGCGCCGCAACTGATTCTGTTGCTCCGCAAGAGGCGGTTTTTCTGACTTTTTCGTTTTTGTTTAGTTTTCTTTGTTAAGTGTTTCGTTAGTTGAAAGTTTCCGGTTATTTTAGATAGGAACTTAGACAAGTTCACTAAGTATTTTCTTGGTATTAGGATTCATTTTGTGATTCCGATTCGATTCCGACGTACACGAGTTTACGAGACAAGTAACGACAAGGTTAATACAAAGTTAAGTTTAAAGGTAGAGAGTGCGGTTTTCACCTGAACTAGGACGGTTGTCACATAATCGGTCGGTCTATAATCGGTTTAAAATTACTAGGATTCGAGAGGACTTAGTAATAACAACTTAGGTAATTAAACTTAATTGAGTAAGTCTATTTGTTAAGATTCGGAAGGACTTGATAATTAGAGGAGTTATTCGAGAGGAAACTCTATAAGATTGAATCACTAAAAACTCGCTTGGTACTTATTGCTTAATTATTAATAGTTATAACTGTATTCGAGAGGAACGGTGTAATTAGAGGTAATTAAAGTTAATAAAAGATTCGAGAGGACTTTTACTATATTTTAGAAGTTTATTATTTAATCGATTTCGTAAACTTGAATGGAAAACAAGTGAAGTGTCAAACAAGTATCTTTTCTCTATTATTTGATAATCTCAGTTATTTGCGTATTCGATTTTAATTAATCACTTTTACCCATTACTTGCGATTTTCAATTAATTAATCTTTTTGTTACTATAATAAAAAACCCCGAAAAACAAATAGTATTATTAATTCGAAATATAAAAACAACATTAGTCCCTGCGAACGAACCTTTACTTACTTTTAAACTATATTACATACGAATAGGTCCAGCTTTTTTGCACCCAGCTACTAGTGAGCCGCACCCCTCTGCTGAACCAGTTGTTGACGATTTCGAGAGCGACGATGATGAGGACGAGTCACCACAAGTTCAAACCGAGGCCAAAACACCTGAACCAGTGAAGGAAGTGCCACTCAAGGCGTACAAACCGCAGATTCCATATCCTCAACGATTGAGGAAGGAAAAGATGAAGGAACAATACGGGATGCCTAACTACGCAAAGTTTGTCAAGGAGCTTATGACGGAAAAAGGGAAATCGGAGGAGCAAGCCGCTTTCTTGAATGCGGAATGTTCGGCAATTCTTAAGAACCAAATTCCACCGAAGTTGAACGACCCAGGGAGTTTCTTAATTACTTGTGGTTTTAGTAAAACATATTGGTGTAATGCGTTAGCGGATTTAGGAGCTAGTATTAATTTGATGCCATATTCTTTGTATGCTAAATTAGCCTTAGGGGTGTTAAAACCGACTAAAATGGGCATTAGATTAGCGGATCGTTCGTTCCAATATCCCGTAGGAATTGCAGAAAATATGTTGGTTCAAGTAGGCAAATTTACTTTTCCTGTTGATTTTGTTATTTTAGAAATGGAAGAGGATAGCAAAGTTCCATTAATTCTAGGTCGACTATTCTTACATACCGCAGATGCTATAATTCATGTGAAAGATAGACAAATTTCATTGGGGGATGGGAAGGAAAGAATGATAATTAAATTAGATAGACCAAAGAAACATTCATACTCCACCGATGAGACTTGTTTTCGTATTGATGTTATTGATGAGATGTCTGACTTAGATGTGCAGGAAAAGCTTGAAGCGGAAGATGGGGATTTTGATCCAATCTTGAAAATGGAGTTGGAAGCATTTGAGAAGACTCAGACGAGCATGACATTTGAAAAATCCGACACGGATTTAGACTTACTTGAGCTCGAGTATTTAATCAATAATCCTGGTGCAACGTTTTTGGAGAAAAAATTTCCATTTAAGGAAGAGCTCGAGAAATCTAACTCAAGTTTGGGGGAAAATTGTCACGGTATCTCTCACGGCCCTTTTGATTTATTTTCTTTAACTTGTCGAGAAAAGGAGAATATCTTGCAGGAATTTGAGGATATCGGAGATGATACAGCATGGGAGGAATTTAAGAAGACGAAATTCAATGAAAGCAAAGGTGACGATGTTTGGGAAATTGGAGATGCTGTATTATTGATTTCTGAGGCTCGAGAGTGGCATGACGCTTGGGTAAAGCGGAATAAGATGCTCGATGTTCGAAAGGAAGCATTTCTTATTGGTGATCATTTTGGACATGAGTCGGAGGAAGAATCGGTACTTTTTGGAAAACGCGTGGGAAAGAAAGGCGAGAGAAGTCTCGACCTTTACATGAAGTCATAAGTGGATGCATATCGAGTCAAGCTAAGGACTCGTTCGAAAAACAAGCGCTTCTCGGGAGGCAACCCGGGTTTTATTTTCCCTTTTTTCGTAGTTAAATTTTTCCATTTTCTTTTATCTTTATTTCTTATTTAGTATTCGGTATTTTTAACATTTTTTTTTTGCAGTTTCAGTTTTTAGGTACCAAGAAAACCAACGAAAACACAAAAAAAAAAAAAAAAAAAAAAAAAATTGTAAATTTTTGTAAAGTTATTGTTTACCATTTTCCTCTATTAGACTTTAAAAATAGTCTACTATTTTTATTATTTTTATTCCGTCGTAATTTGTAATTTTTATTATTTTAATATTTGTGTTTAGTTTTTCTACTTTAGTTTTTATAGATGAGAAGTAAGTTCAGCAATCGGTTTTGGGACTGGCATTCAGTTCAGCACAGCTTTTCACCGAAGATTTTTCGATATCTACGACCGGGTTTTATTTTCTTTCTTTCTCTTTTATATTTTTATATTTTTATTTTTTTTCTTTTTAGACTTTATTTTTGTAATTTCCCTTAGTTTTTAGTCGTTAACACATTAGGGACAATGTGTTACTTAAGTTTGGGGGGGTCATCGGGAAATTCCAAATTATATTTTTCGACCCTTAGCTTAGTTTCCATCGTGTTAGGTTTGTGTTATTTTGTACAGCTTTTGAGTCAGAAAAATTTGAAAAATACAAAAAAATCGAAAAATTGAAAAACATAAAAAAATATAACGTGTCTAGTCGGTAATACCTTAAACTTTAAGCATAACCAGACGCATTTTAACCCTACTCAGAAAAATAGTGAGAGTTTGAGCCTTTGAAAGTATTTATTTTTAATACTACTTTTTCGTTTCTTTGAGAGTGCCGATGGTTGATGACTTTAGAACTTGACATTGTTATACCACATATGAGCAATTGCATTAGGGTAACTTAGTGTGATTTGGTACAATGATAGGGGCAATTAGGATTAACCCATTTGTGTAGCCATTTTCGTTTCTTTTATATATTTTTCGCCTAACCCTTGTAACACTTATTTTTAGTGTTAGAAACCCTAGTGAACCACTTTGCGCCTAAACTTTTTCGTTTCTAAACACTACTATATAATTTGTACATACGCCTTATTTTCGTTTCTTTTTAGATTAGATCCGAACTGAGTTTTTTTATTGCTATTATATATTTAGTGAAGTTGGGCATAAAAGAGACGTTATACTATTATTGCCTTGTATTATTTTGTATTTGGAGAAATAGTTAATTATTAGCCTTTTGAGCATGTGTACTTACCACGAGGATTATTATTTTGTAAGGCACGTACTAGGCTGAAGAAAAAAAAAGTGAAAAAAGAAGAAGAAAAAAAATCGAAAAAACAGAAAAACGAAAAAAACTTAGTTGTAAAGTTTAAGAGAAATAGTGTATCCTGAGTCTTGTATTATATACTATATTTGTACATTCGGAGAAAAAAAGTAAAGTTTGAGAAAATTGAGCAATTCGGTTCGTTAGAGATTTTATGAGTTCGGATTTAATCTAGTTTTTGTATTATTTTTATTTAACCCATTTACACTCCATTATATATTTTCACATGACTTTACCTGTATATTATAACCCGAATAAAAGTCCCCGTTTAGTTGTACCTAGACTCTAGTGGTGGAGATTTGATACGTTATCAAGCCTATGTTAGAATATTCACCATGACTGAGCAATTGAGCGATTCTGCAGAAATATTTTACACACCCTTTTAGATTAGTTTGAGAGATTGTGTGATTTTACTTCCCATAAAAATCGTGAGGTGTTTGGTTATGTAAATTTTTGGCTTTGATAATTATATTAACACAGTTTTTTTTGCTTGAGGGCAAGCAAAAGGTTAAGTTTGGGGGGATTTGATATCGCATATTTATATAGATATTTATATGCGATATTTGGTCACATTTCATAGTAAACATGATGGATAGGATAGGTTTTTACATTTAATCATGTGGAAAAGTGTTTTTATCATTTTACAGGTTTACATGATCGGGAAGTGGAAATGGTGGAATAAATGAGCTTAAAAGACGAAAAATAGTGATTTCTGACGAAGAGAACGTCCCAGTAGCACCTCCACCGTTTTGATCATAACTTCTTCATACGATATCCGATTTAGGTGTCAAATTGGAGAATAAAGAAGAAAGAGAGAGCTACATTTTGTAAATTTTGAATATTGGGAAAAAAAGTGCACGGTGCTGCGCACTGAGGGGTTGGTGCTGCGCACTAACGCGATTTTCAGCTTTTGGAATTTGACTCGAACTCGATTTCCTCTTGATTTATCTCTATAAATACCAACCCAAACGACCAGTTTTCATCACCAATTATTATTATCATCTACTGGAGCTGGAGATCACGATTGGGAGTTAGGAAAAGAGTTAGAGTCGGAGTTTGTTTAATATTCGGTCACGCAACGATTTCCGACATTCTTCGTTTGTCTTTCTTTCTTTTTCAAGACTTTTCAGTTATGTTTTCTTTATTCTTAGCTGCTGATTTAGACTTTATAATGAGTAGCTAAAACTCTTTTATGCTTGTTTGAACCACGGATCCTGTTTGAAGTTCGAGTTTTCGTAATTGATTTATTTATGTTTTTGTGTTTAATCGGTGATCCTTATTTGCTAAAGTTTTAATATATTATCTTTAAGTTGTTTATATATAATTTAATTAATCAACATTCTAGGTGTTCGAGAGGAATCTAGATAGGTTAAATAATTTATATGAAGTAATCGGTCGGTCTATAATCGGTTTAAAATTACTAGGATTCGAGAGGACTTAGTAATAACAACTTAGGTAATTAAACTTAATTGAGTAAGTCTATTTGTTAAGATTCGGAAGGACTTGATAATTAGAGGAGTTATTCGAGAGGAAACTCTATAAGATTAAATCACTAAAAACAGGCTTGGTACTTATTGCTTAATTATTAATAGTTATAACTGTATTCGAGAGGAACGGTGTAATTAGAGGTAATTAAAGTTAATAAAAGATTCGAGAGGACTTTTACTATATTTTAGAAGTTTATTATTTAATCGATTTCGTAAACTTGAATGGAAAACAAGTGAAGTGTCAAACAAGTATCTTTTCTCTATTATTTGATAATCTCAGTTATTTGCGTATTCGATTTTAATTAATCACTTTTACTCATTACTTGCAATTTTCAATCAATTAATCTTTCTGTTACTATAATAAAAAACCCCCAAAAACAAATAGTATTATTAATTCGAAATATAAAAACAAAATTAGTCCCTGCGAACGAACCTTTACTTACTTTTAAACTATATTACATACGAATAGGTCCACTGCCTATAAGTGTGTAATTACGTGAAATAGTAGGTTTAAATTAAGACTAGATTTTACACATCAGTCTGTACAGTTGGGGGCTCTTCCATTTCAATTTCCTGCTCAGTCTAATCAGTATCACTATCAGCTCCAACCTTGCCTTTTTCCTCCTTGTCTTCTTTCTCAGATTCACTACTTGATATGTCACTGTAATCAGTCTCATAGAAGACTTCAGACTGACCAGTTTTCAGATTGAATCTGGTAGTCTTGTAGTATCTTTTCTCCCCTTCATCCCTCTTTCTTTTCAAGTCTTACTTGGGGAGGTCAGACTCATCAGTTGGTGTAACTGTTTTCTCCCCCTGAGTCTGAGCATCCCCTTGTGATACCTCAACAACTTGTTTCCCCTTTCTCATCATGCTCATCTCAGAAGTCAGCTTCAACACCATTCCCTTCAATTCCTCCATCTCCTCAGTATTTTGACATTTCATAGCTTGTAACTCAGTCTGCATTGCACTCAGCTTGACATCAAACTGAGTTGACATGCCCTTAATGGCCTGTAACAGCACAGGGACAGTCATAGCAACCTCAGACTCTGGGAGAGTAGTAACAGTGGATATTGAAACAGGTGGTACAACTTCACTCCCTCCTTGTTGTTTAGGAGAGTGATCCTTAGCCATAGAAGAAGAAGTCTGTACCTCACTCAGTTTGGGAAGTGAGGCATTGACGACTTGTGCAGAGGAGTGTGAGAGATTTTGTGGTACCTTATCGTGAACTAGCACAGAGCTAGTGAAAATAGCCTTAGAAATTGGCTTTGAAACTTAGGTACAGGGATATTCAGGAGTGGAATATCGTCTTCAATGCTTACCACATGTGTCAGTGTGGCAGCAGCAACGTGTTTCTCCAAGTTGACTACTCTAGGGGGGCTTTGGGTAGTCATGGTAGTCAGATCCATCTCTTGCTCTAGCAGAGGGAGACTGGTCTGATCTACAGCACTGGAGGGGAGTGTAGAACTCTCAGCCTCATGGAAAAGTGAATCCATTAGTGCCTGATTTATAGTGGGGCTTGATGTGAGTGCTTTTACAAATGAACTGGGTCAGTTCATCAGATTGGTCGCTTGAGTAGCTAAGACATCAAGTTGAGGAGTGGACGGCTCAGACTGAGAGGGGATACTCTCAAACTGAGGAAGAGAGAGATTTATATTCATACCTGGGTCAGTCTCAGCGCGCCCTGCCCCACCCATATCCACCTCAGCATATGCAGCAGGAATGTTGGCCTCCATTTTCTCGTCAATTCCTTCGGGCTGATCATCTGAGTCTGAATGGTCAGACTCAGTGAGTTCATGATCTATAAATGGATTATCAATCCACTGGAGCATAACTAGGGTTAACCCTGGCTCATCCTCAGTAATATTGATGTAAGTGAAAAATTTTGGAGTCAGCCTGGGAAGAGAGCATACATAAAAAGTTTGTTCAAGCTGCTCATAAACTTCTTTTCCCAGAGCCTCCTCAAAACTGAGTGAAAGGACACGAATGAATGGAACATCATTCGGTCATTTTGTTTTCATGGCAAGGGATAGAAGAATAAGAGATTCTTCGACCCGTTACCATGGAATGAAACAGATGGGTTTCAAATTCATTCATCTGATTCAAACTGCCAGATTTGCCCCCCAAACACCTTGTGATACTGGAAAATAAGAATTTCCATTTTCTAGTAAAAAATTTGTATTCAATTACTCCCTGGATTTCAGGCTGACCAATCAGGGGAAAGGCCTCAGCTCGAGCTTGCTGTTTAGTGAGTTTGGCCTGGAATCCCCCTTCACCTGCTTCAAGAATCGTGGGAAGCAATAGGGTTGCGCGTATGGTCTCCTCAGTAATGGTGATCGTCTCTCTTCCATCATTATACGTGCCAGTGAGGGCAGTCTTTTCCTCATTGGCGGTGCAGGTATACCACCATTCACACAACACCGGTGGGTACATCACTGTTTCACTGAAATAAGCGCCATATAGTGGATGCGCCTTCATGTATTGAACCAGTTGCTCAAATCCCCTGTTTTGGCGATTGGCGGGAATATCGGCAGTGGCCACCCTGTTATTGTCCTTGATTTGGACCCTGTTTTGAAAATCTGCACCAGGAATCATACGAGCTGTAACATGAAGGATCATGTTTGCATTCGCCATTGATAAGAGATCAAGCAGAAGATTAGAGAAGATGATAATTAGGTTAAAATTTGAAATTAAGTTGAATATAAACTAAAGAAGCGAAATTTAAGTAACTAAGTTAGGAAACTTCCATTTAGTCTATGTAATTTAATCCTATTGAAAATTTTGACCCTTGAGGTAGAAAAAGATTTACAACTGACCAAAAAAAAAACAAATAATAAAATATAAAAAAAATTAAAAAACAAACTCTACAGACTAAAGAAAAAAAATCAAAAAAATATTTAAAAGATATTTACGAAAATTACATTCAGTCTGAGCATATGCTCAGACTGAAGAATCTGGAGCTGACTGACAACTCAGATTGAAAAATCACAAGCTGACAAAAGGTCAGCTTGAAATTTATGATTTTTGACAGATTAAGGATTTAACATGCCCAGTTCTCCTAACAGATAGAAAAACTTGTCCTCACTCAGAGGTTTTGTGAAAATGTCTGCCAGTTGATCATGAGTAGCTGCAAACTCCAGCCTGACTTTGCCTTTCTCCACACAGTCTCGAATGAAATGATGTCTTATTTCAATATGCTTTGTCCTGGAGTGGAAGACTGGATTCTCAGTGATTTGAATTGCACTTTTGTTGTCACACATGATTGGAGTATTTTGAATCTTGATTTCAAGATCAGCCAATTGGTGTTGCATCCATAGTAATTGTGCACAACAGCTCCCTGCAGCCACGTACTCAGCTTCAGCTGTGGAAGTTGCCACTGAGTTTTGCTTTTTACTTGACCAGCTGACTAGTTTTCCTCCTAGAAGCTGACATCCTCCTGATGTACTTTTCCTGCCAATCTACACCCTGCATAATCTGCATCTGTGTAGCCAATTAATTCAAAACCAGAATCTTTAGGGTACCATAGACCAAGATTTGGTGTACCCTTAAGATATCTGAAAATTCTTTTGACAGCTTTAAGATGGGATTCCTTTGGGTCAGCTTGATAACGTGCACATAGACATGTAGAGAACATGATATCAGGTCTACTAGCAGTTAAATAAAGTAAAGAGCCAATCATGCCTCTATAAGTAGCTTGACAAACTGACTTGCCAGATGAGTCTTTATGCAACTTATCAGAAGTACTCATTGGTGTTTTCATTTCAGAACATGTTTCAAAACCAAATTTCTTTACTAAATCATGAACATATTTACTTTGATTTATGAAAATTCCATCTTTCTTTTGTTCTACTTATAGACCAAGAAAGAACGTGAGTTCTCCCATCATACTCATCCTATATTCACTACACATGAGTTTTGAAAACCAAGTACACAACTTTTCATTTGTTGATCCAAATATAATGTCATCAACATATATTTGTACCAAAATCACATGTCCATTTTCCTTTTTGATAAACAATGTTTGAGACCATATAATGCTTTGTTTAATTGAAAATCATGATCAGGAAAGTTAGGATCAACGAAACATGGAGGCTTCTTAACATAGACTTCCTCCTGTAGATCACCATTCACAAATGCACCTTTCACATCCATTTGATACACCAAGAAGTCTTTAAATGCTGCATATGCTAAGAATAGGCGAATTGCTTCAATTCTGGCCACTGGAGCAAATGTTTCATCATAATCAATGCCTTCTTCCTGCTTGTATCCTTGAGCCACCAGTCGAGCTTTATTCCTGATCACCACCCCATCTTTGGCATATTTATTTCGAAAGATCCATTTAAGTCCAATAATAGTCTTAAACAGGGGACGTGGGACCTTTGTCCAAACATTGTTACTTATGAATTCTCCAAGCTCCTCTTGCATACCATCAACCCAGTCTTCATCTAATAAAGCTTCTTCAACCTTCTTTGGTTCCATCAGACTCAAGAAATTTGTATAGAAACAAAAATTAGCTGTGGCAGTCTTTCGTCTGGTTTTGAGACCTTCAGTTAATGAACCAATAACTGATGAGATGGGATGTCCCTTGACAGTCTTGATGTTTCCTATCTCATTGTGGGAAACTGCATCTACTTGAGTTTGAGTATCATCAGTCTGAGGGTCATCAGTCTGAGTAGTTTGGAGCTGAGTTTGGTCAGACTGAAGAGTGTCAGTCTGAGTCTCATCAGTTTCATTAGACTCAGTATTTTCAACATCGGGGACACTCTGGAATGATGATGCATCAGGTTCACTATCAGATTCTTGATGTTGATGGGCGTTTGCATCATTCTGATCTTCAGCCTGAGAGTCAGCTTCAAATGTGGTTACATGTAATTCATCACAAAGCTGATTGATAGTGGCTATGTCAGTCTGTGATGATGATTCATCTTTGTCAGACTGAGTAGTGTCATCAAATGTAACATTAATGATTTCTTCTACAACCTTTCTTCTTTCATTGTAGACTCTGAATGCTTTTGCGATGCTTGCGTATCCAACGAATAATCCTTCATCAGCTTTAGGGGACATTTTACACAACAAGTCCCTTTGGTTTAGAATATAGCATCTACTTCCAAAGATATGGAAATAATGAATTGAATACAATTCATATGCTGTTTTTCCATGTCTCTTCACTATGATGGATCTATTCTGTGTGAAGCAGGCAGTGTTCACAGCTTCAGCCCAGAATTTTATCTTCATGTTCCCATAACACATCATTGTTCTGGCAGCTTCAATTAATGTTCTATTTCTCCTCTCTGCTACACCATTTTGTTGAGGTGTTCGAACTGAGGCAAAGTTTTGGACTATTCCTAATTGATCACAAAAGTCTATCAAGACTGAGTTTTTGAACTCAGTTCCATGGTCACTTCTCATCTGGCGAACAAGAGTGTTTTTCTGTCGCTGTTCTCTTTTGATCAGACTGATGATTTCCTCAGCTGCATCGCTTTTAGCCCTTAAGAATATAACCCAAGTGAATCTAGTAAATTCATCTACAATTACAAGGGTGTATTTCTTTCCTCCTTGACTCTCGGATCCAATTGGGATGCCCAGAGTCAAGGCAGGAAAGAAATAGCACCCTTGTAATGTAGATGGAATTTACCTTATTCTTAAGGGCTAAAAGCGATGCAGCTGAGGAAATCATCAGTCTGATCAAAAGAGAACAGCGACAGTAAAACCTCTTGTTCGCCAGATGAGAAGTACCATGGAACTGAGTTCAAAACTCGAGTCTTGATAGACTTTGTGATCATTTAGGAATAGTCCAAAACTTGCCTCAGTTCGAACACCTCAACAAAATGGTGTAGCAGAGAGGAGAAATAGAACATTAATTGAAGCTGCCAGAACAATGATGTGTTATGGGAACATGAAGATAAAATTCTGGGCTGAAGCTGTGAACACTGCCTGCTTCACACAGAATAGATCCATCATAGTGAAGAGACATGGAAAAACAGCATATGAATTGTATCATAACAAGTCCCTTCAATTCATTATTTCCATATCTTTGGAAGTAGATGCTATATTCTAAACCAAAGGGACTTGGTGTGTAAAATGTCCCCTACAGCTGGATGAAGGATTATTTCGTTGGATACGCAAGCATCGCAACAATGAAAGAAGAAGGTTGTAGAGAAATCATTAATGTACATTTGATGACACTACTCAGTCTGACAAAGATGAATCATCATCACAGACTGACATAGCCACTATCAATCAGCTTTGTGATGAATTACATGTAACACATTTGAAGCTGACTCTCAGGCTGAAGATCAGAATGAGGCAAACGCCCATCAACATCAAGAATCTGATAGTGAAACCTGATGCTCATCATTCCAGAGTGTCCCCGATGTTGAAATACTGAGTCTAATGCAAACTGGATGAGACTCCGACTGACACTCTTCAGTCTGACCAAACTCAGCTCCAAACTACTCAGACGGATGACCCTCGACTGATGATACTCAAACTCAAGGTAGATGCAGTTCCCACCAATGAGATAGGAACATCAAGACTGTCAAGGGACATCCCATCTCATCAGTTATTGGTTCAATTAACTGAAGGTCTCAAAACCAGACGAAAGACTGCCACAGCTAATTTTTGTTTCTATACATCTGATGGAACCAAAGAAGGTTGAAGAAGCTTATTAGATGAAGACTGGGTTGATGGTATGCAAGAGGAGCTTGGAGAATTCATAAGTAACAATGTTTTGGACAAAGGGTCCCACGTCCCCTGTTTAAGACTATTATTGGACTTAAATGGATCTTTCGAAATAAATATGCCAAAGATGGGGTGGTGATCAGGAATAAAGCTCGACTGTGGCTCATAGATACAAGCAGGAAGAAGGCATTGATTATGATGAAACATTGCTCCAGTGGCCAGAATTGAAGCAATTCGCCTATTCTTAGCATATGCAGCATTTAAAGACTTCTTGTGTTATCAAATGGATGTGAAAGGTGCATTGGTGAATGGTGATCTACAGGAGGAAGTCTATGGTTAAGAAGCCTCCATGTTTTCGTTGATCCTAACTTTCCTGATCATGATTTTCAATTAAACAAAGCATTATATGGTCTCAAACATTGTTTTATCAAAAAGGAAAATGGACATGTGATTAATATATGTTGATGACATTATATTTGGGATCAACAAATGAAAAGTTGTGTACTTGGTTTTCAAACTCTGTGTCGTGAAATAGGATGAGTAGGATGGGAGAACTCACGTTCTTTCTTGGTCTATAAGTAGAACAAAAGACAGATGGAATTTTCATAATCAAAGTAAATATGTTCATGATTTAGTAAAGAAAATTTGGTTTGAACATGTTCTGAAATGAAAACACCAATGAGTACTTCTGATAAGGTGCATAAAGACTCATCTGGCAGTCAGTTTGTTCAAGCTACTTATAGAGGCATGATTGGCTCTTTACTTTATTTAACTGCTAGTAGACCTGATATCATGTTCTCTACATGTCTATGTGCACGTTATCAAGCTGACCCAAAGGAATCCCATCTTAAAGCTGTCAAAAGATTTTCAGATATCTTAAGGGTACACCAATCTTGGTCTATGGTACCCTAAAGATTCTGGTTTGTGAATTAATTGGCTACACAGATGCAGATCAGGGTGTAGAGTGGCAGGAAAAGTACATCAGGAGGATGTCAGCTTCTAGGAGGAAAACTAGTCACTGGTCAAGTAAAAAGCAAAACTCAGTGGCAACTTCCACAGCTGAAGCTGAGTACGTGGCTGCAGGGTAGGCTGTTGTGCACAATTACTATGGATGCAACACCAATTGGCTGATCTTGAAATCAAGAGTTCAAAATACTCCAATCATGTGTGACAACAAAAGTGCAATTCAAATCACTGAGAAGTCCAGTCTTCCACTCCAGGACAAAGCATATTGAAGATAAGACATCATTTCATTCGAGACTGTGTGGAGAAAGCAAAGTCAGCTGGAGTTTTGCAGCTACTCTGATCAACTGGCAGACATTTTCACAAACCTCTGAGTGAGGACAAGTTTTCTATCTGTTAGGAGAACTGGGCATGTTAAATCCTTAATCTGTCAAAATCATAAATTTCAAGCTGACCTTTTGTCAGCTTGTGATTTTTCAATCGAGTTGTCAGTCAGCTCCAGATCTCAGTCTGAGATATGCTCAGACTGAATGTAATTTTCGTAAATATCTTTTAAATATTTTTTGATTTTTTTTTTAGTCTGTAGAGTTTTTTTTTAATTTTTATATTTTATTATTTGTTTTTTTTTTTGGTCAGTTGTAAATCTTTTACTACCTCAAGGGTCAAATTTCAATAGGATTAAATTACATAACTAAATGGAAGTTTCCTAACTTAGTTACTTAAATTTCGCTTCTTTAGTTTATATTCAACTTAATTTCAAATTTTAACCTAATTATCATCTTCTCTAATCTTCTGCTTGATCTCTTATCAATGGCGAATGCAAACATGATCCTTCATGTTACAGCTCGTATGATTCCTGGTGCAGATTTTCAAAACAGGGTCCAAATCAAGGACAATAACAGGGTGGCCACTGCCGATATTCCCGCCAATCGCCAAAACAGGGGATTTGAGCAACTGGTTCAATACATGAAGGCGCATCCACTATATGGCGCTTATTTCAGTGAAACAGTGATGTACCCACCGGTGTTGTGTGAATGGTTATACCTGCACCGCCAATGAGGAAAAGACTGCCCTCACTGGCACGTATAATGATGGAAGAGAGACGATCACCATTACTGAGGAGACCATACGCGCAACCCTATTGCTTCCCACGATTCTTGAAGCAGGTGAAGGGGGATTCCAGGCCAAACTCACTAAACAGCAAGCTCGAGCTGAGGCCTTTCCCCTGATTGGTCAGCCTGAAATCCAGGGAGTAATTGAATACAAATTTTTTACTAGAAAATGGAAATTCTTATTTTCCAGTATCACAAGGTGTTTGGGGGGCAAATCTGGCAGTTTGAATCAGATGAATGAATTTGAAACCCATCTGTTTCATTCCATGGTAACGGGTCGAAGAATCTCTTATTCTTCTATCCCTTGCCATGAAAACAAAATGACCGAATGATGTTCCATTCATTCGTGTCCTTTCACTCAGTTTTGAGGAGGCTCTGGGAAAAGAAGTTTATGAGCAGCTTGAACAAACTTTTTATGTATGCTCTCTTCCCAGGCTGACTCCAAAATTTTTCACTTACATCAATATTACTGAGGATGAGCCAGGGTTAACCCTAGTTATGCTCCAGTGGATTGATAATCCATTTATAGATCATGAACTCACTGAGTCTGACCATTCAGACTCAGATGATCAGCCCGAAGGAATTGACGAGCAAATGGAGGCAACATTCCTGCTGCATATGCTGAGGTGGATATGGGTGGGGCAGGGCGCGCTGAGACTGACCCAGGTATGAATAAAATCTCTCTCTTCCTCAGTTTGAGAGTTCCCCTCTCAGTCTGAGCCGTCCACTCCTCAACTTGATGTCTTAGCTACTCAAGCGACCAATCTGATGAACTGACCCAGTTCATTTGTAAAAGCACTCACATCAAGCCCCACTATAAATCAGGCACTAATGGATTCACTTTTCCATGAGGCTGAGAGTTCTACACTCCCCTCCAGTGCTGTAGATCAGACCAGTCTCCCTCTGCTAGAGCAGAGATGGATCTGACTACCATGACTACCCAAAGCCCCCCTAGAGTAGTCAACTTGGAGAACACATTGCTGCTTCCACACTGACACATGTGGTAAGCATTGAAGACGATATTCCACTCCTGAATATCCCTGTACCTAAGTTTCAAAGCCAATTTCTAAGGCTATTTTCACTAGCTCTGTGCTAGTTCACGATAAGGTACCACAAAATCTCTCACACTCCTCTGCACAAGTCGTCAATGCCTCACTTCCCAAACTGAGTGAGGTACAGACTTCTTCTTCTATGGCTAAGGATCACTCTCCTAAACAACAAGGAGGGAGTGAAGTTGTACCACCTGTTTCATATCACTGTTACTACTCTCCCAGAGTCTGAGGTTGCTATGACTGTCCCTGTGCTGTTACAGGCCATTAAGGGCATGTCAACTCATTTGATGTCAAGCTGAGTGCAATGCAGACTGAGTTACAAGCTATGAAATGTCAAAATACTGAGGAGATGGAGGAATTGAAGGGAATGGTGTTGAAGCTGACTTCTGAGATGAGCATGATGAAAAGGGGAAAGAAGTTGCTGAGGTACCACAAGGGGATGCTCAGACTCTGGGGGAGAAAACAGTTACACCAACTGATGAGTCTGACCTCCCCAAGCAAGACTTAAAAAAAAGAGGGATGAAGGGGAGAAAAGATACTACAAGACTACCAGATTCAATCTGAAAACTGGTTAGTATGAAGTCTTCTATGAGATTGATTACAGTGACATATCAAGCAGTGAATCTGAGAAAGAAGACAAGGAGGGAAAAGGCAAAGCTGGAGCTGATAGTGATACTGATCAGGAGGAGGAGGAAATTGAAATGGAAAAGCCACCAACTGTACAGACTTGATGTGTAAAATCTAGTCTTAATTTTAACCTACTATTTCACGTAATTACACACTTATAGGCAGTGAACCTATTCGTATGTAATATAGTTTAAAAGTAAGTAAATGTTCGTTCGCAGGGACTAATTTGTTTTGAATTTCGAATTAGCAATACTAGTTGTTTGTTGGGGTTTTTTTATTATAGTAACAAAAGATTAATTGATTGAAAATTGCAAGTAATGAGTAAAAGTGATTAATTAAAATCGAATACGCAAATAACTGAGATTATCAAATAATAGAGAAAATACTTGTTTGACACTTCACTTGTTTTCCATTCAAGTTTACGAAATCGATTAAATAATAAACTTCTAAAATATAGTAAAAGTCCTCTCGAATCTTTTATTAACTTAATTACCTCTAATTACACCGTTCCTCTCGAATACAGTTATAACTATTAATAATTAAGCACTAAGTACCAAGCCTGTTTTAGTGATTTAACCTTATAGAGTTTCCTCTCGAATAACTCCTCTAATTATCAAGTCCTTCCGAATCTTAACAAATAGACTTACTCAATTAAGTTTAATTACCTAAGTTGTTATTACTAAGTCCTCTCGAATCCTAGTAATTTTAAACCGATTATAGACCGACCGATTATTTCATACAACCTATTTAATCTATCTAGATTCCTCTCGAATACCTAGAATGTTGATTAAGCAAATTATATATAAACAACTTAAAGATAATATATTAAAACTATAGTAAATAAGGATTAGCGATTAAACACAAAAACATAAATAATCAATTACGCAAAAGTAAACTTCAAACAAGATCCGTTAATCAAACAAGCGTAAAAAGAGTTTAGCTACTCATTATAAAGTCTAAATCAGCAGCTAAGAATAAAGAAAACATAACTGAAAAGTCTTGAAAAAGAAAGAAAGACAAACGAAGAATGTCGGAAATCGTTGCGTGACCGAATATTAAACAAACTCCGACTGTAACTCTTTTCCTAGCTCGCAATCGTGATCTCCAGCTCCAGTAGATGATAATAATAATTGGTGATGAAAACTGGTCGTTTGTGTTGGTATTTATAGAGATAAATCAAGAGGAAATCGAGTTCGAGTCAAATTCCAATTGCTGAAAATCGCGTTAGTGCGCAGCACCGTGCACTTTTTTCCCAATATTCAAAATTTAAAAAATGTAGCTCTCTCTTTCTTCTTTATTCTCCAATTTGAATCACCTCAATCGGATATCGTATGAAGAAGTTAGGATCAAAACGGTGGAGGTGCTACTGCGACGTTCTCTTCGTCAGAAATCACTATTTTTCGTCTTTTAAACTCATTTCTTCCACCATTTCCACTTCCGATCATGTAAACCTGTAAACATGACAAAAACACTTTTCCACACAATTAAATGTAAAAAACCTATCCTATCCATCATGTTTACTATGAAATGTGACACAATATCGCATATAAATATCTATATAATTATGCGATATCAAATCCCCCCAAACTTAACCTTTTGCTTGCCCTCAAGCAAAAACTGTGTTAAATAATTATCAAAGCCAAAATTACATAACCAAACACCTCACGATTTTTATGGGAAGTAAAATCACACAATCTCTCAAACTAATCTAAAAGGGTGTGTAAAATATTTCTGCAGAATCGCTCAATTGCTCAGTCATGGTGAATATTCTAACATAGGCTTGATAACGTATCAATCTCCACCACTAGAGTCTAGGTACAACTAAACGGGCTTTATTCGGGTTATAATATACAGGTAACGTCATGTGAAAATATATAATGGAGTGTAAATGGGTTAAATAAAAATAATACAAAACTAGATTAAATCCAACTCATAAAATCTCTAACGAACCGATTGCTCAATTTTCTCAAACTTACTTTTTTCTCCGAATGTACAAATATAGTATATAATACAGACTCAGGATACACTATTCTCTTAAACTTTACAACTAGTTTT
>CAJVGC010000188.1:0-35793 GCA_910822075.1 Senecio squalidus
ATGATCAGTCTATGCCATATATTCTTTACTATTGCACAGATACCATTTCTCGTTACTATTCAATTGTTTGAAAATTTGTTATGTCCCATCTCGTCTTGTATACAGCAAACTCTATATGCATATTGTAAAATAAATTCAGGAGGTTTCTGGGTACTAAAATATCAAATATTGACGATAAAATAGTAGTAAAGGTGTGAAAATGGCAGGATGGACAGTCAGGGTCACAACGGATTCGGGTTATTAATTAGTTCTTTTGGGTATGGTCATAGGGGTCGGGCTGATATTAATATCAAGAAGAAACAAACACATGATTAATCACGAAGTACATCATGAACAGTTGACTGTGGCAATCATTTATTTGCTATTCAACCTAAACATTGAGAGTAGAAAAAGACACGAACCTTACTCACGGATATGTAAGATAAAACCTTTGAACTAGAAACGCCATCTAGATGTGAAATTTTTAGGCTTGGTGTTATTGACGGTTGTTCGAGTGTAGAAGTGAAACACTAGCATCAGGTGTAGAAGATAGATGGTTTTCTAGGCGCTAGTATTCTACTTTTGGGGTAGGTAATCACAGGTTTGTCCCCAAGACTTAGTGATTTGTTACTAGCACTAACAAAAAGAGGACGTGAATGAGTAACATCAATAGTGGGTTGCTCGCTAACAAGAACAGAAGCAGTAGGTTTTGGTGCACCCGTAGTTGGCTGTTTTCTAGATGTAAGCATTTTAGGTTGGTCTTGGTTCTTTCAGCAGCAGAATACTTGTTCATGGGTGGTTTTTAGGCTTTAGTATTCTACTTTTTGGGTATGTAATCCGGGTTTGTTCCAAGACTTAGTGACGTTACTAGCACTAAGAAAAACAGGACGAGTGGGTGGATCGCTTAAGAAGATCAGAAGCAGTAGGCAGTTTTCTAGATGTATTGAAATTTAGTTTTGGTCTTGTTTTTTTTCAGCAACATATACTTGTTCGTGGGTGGTTTTTAGGCTTTAGTACATTTGGGGTAGGTAATCACAGGTTTGTTCAAAGGGTGGTTACTAGCAGTGAGTAGTAACAGAAAGAGGACGGTAATAAGTGAACGAGGAGTGTGAGTATAAGCAATAAACGATATCTCAGGCTTTGGGTTGCTAACAAGATCAGACAATAAGATAGACGGGTTTATGGCTAATAAAAGACTGCATTGGTGTGATCTTAAAAGTAGAAAGATGAGTGAGTATGAGCAACAACAGGCAGTGGGTCGCTAAACAACAACCTACAGGGCTTATGGCTAGTAAAATACTGCAGAGGAATCATACCTTCCCTAACAGAAGAGTAAAGTGAGATAGTATGAGTCGATGACACCTTGGTTGCAGATTGAGTCACAAGAAGAGAGTTGGTTGCAGATAGAGTCGGAACAAGAGTTGTTTCGGTTGCAGATGGAGTCACAACAACAAGAGAAGGTTCGGTTTCAGATGGAGTCTGTGTTTCAACAGTTTCGACCTGAGAATCAAAAAGTTTCCTAAATTAAAAAACTAATCTTAAAGAAGAAAAAACATGTATGAAGAACTTACGTTATGGGTTGTTTTAGAAGGTTCGGTTTCAGAAGTAGATGGAGTCTGTGTTTCAACCTGAGAATCAAAAGTAATTCCTAAATTAAAAAACCTAATCTTAAAGAACAAGAAAGATGTATGATGAACTTACGATATGGGTTTTTTCGGTTTCAGAAGCTTTGGTTGTAGTTTCGACCTGAGAATCAACCAAAGCTTCTGAAACCGAAAAAACCCAATCTTTAAGAACAAGAAACATGTATGATGAACTTACGATATGGGTTGTTTCGGTTTCAGAAGCTTTGGTTGTAGTTTCGACCTGAGAATCAAAAAGTAATTCCTAAATTAAAAAACCTAATCTTAAAGAACAAGAAACATCATCATGTATGATGAACTTACGTTATGGGTTTCAAGATTGTGATGATCGGCATTAATAGGTTTACCTGCAGAAAACAAAAAACGAGATGAGATGAAGAAATTAATCATCAAATTCAAAATCAAAGAATGATTTCGTGACGGAGATGAGAATCAGTAATGGAACAGAGATTCCAATGGCAGAAGAAAGAAGCGACATTCTTCAAGAACTATATTCAGAGATTCAATTGCAGAGAGAGATTATTTTGAGAGTTATTTTATATTATGTTGATTTCCTCCAATTGTGACCTTAAAGTGACTTATATTACTTCCTCTTCCCAAATAAATATTTCAAAACAAAAAACTAACATAAATAAAATATAATGAATTATCTTTTAATTAAATATTTATTTTGTTCATCTATTAAAGATATAAGTTACTTTTATACTTTAAAAGTTAAAATTAGGACAGAATTGAAAGTTATCACAATTTAACTATCTGTATTTGAAAAACGACAATAACTTTAGAACAAATATAAATAAAAATTATACGTTTTTTTGGAACGAAAAAATACTTTTTAATGTACGATAACGTCATTTTATAACCACGATACTCTTTTAGCTCCCGGATACGCAAATATTTGTTTTTATGAAACTTCTTACGGGGCACTTTATCATGAAATTGTTCTAGCTCACCCAAGTTTAACTATAAAGTTTTAAAAGTTTGAAGTGCTTATGTCTCAAAACACATCATGTCATGCACGTCCAAAGTTTTTTCCTCACATATTCATCATTTTTTCCCCCACAACTGATATGAGATTTTAGCAAAGGGTGGTTTTGGCTCAACGTTTGTGTTATCGTTCTCCCCACTACCCAACATTTTCATGCCCATAATATTGTCTTTTTATCCACAAGCCGAAATATTTTTCCTGAGAAATGATTGATTTAGAAAAGGTTTACTAGTAAAAGATTTTTATAAAATGACTTGCATCTAATAAATAGAAATAAATATATATGAGAGAGAATGTGTGCAATAATAGATTGGTTAAATGTATAAGACTACTTAGGTTGTAAGATTTTTATTGTAAACTCTTAGTAATCATAATATATCTCGATTTCGGTGGAACTTCTCAATGGTTACTCATCGTGTAATAGCTATTAGTCAAAACATGCATAACTAATAAATTTTTTAAGATGTGCGATGCTCGTAACCCCAAAATGTGACATGTCATGAAAGATCAAGGTTTTTCCTCAAGTTGTCGATACTAAATTCTAGCAAGTTCAACGTTTATGCCGGTTTTTGAGTTTTTGAGGTTTAAAACAAAAAATAACATATATCTAAAACAAAAGGAAATCTTGGATGCAACAAGATGCACACATATGTTTAGGAGGTTGATTCACCGAGGGGTCACTCTACTCTTATAAAAAATTCAATTGAATCACTGAACTAAAAATAAGTATGAAATTTTCATTCTACTTTTTATTTATTCGAAAATAGTAATAAAAAGAACCTACTACTTTAAATATGGAAGATATGAGTTTATTTAATGTATTTTACCATAATTAACTGTTAGACAATAATTAGCAAATACCAAATAAATATTAGCTACATAAAAGGGTTAAAAGACACATATACATCCAATAAAACAATTAATTACCTTATTGACGGATATGCACTATCCAAATAAAATATATTCAACGTTATATAATCGTATATAACACAATCCTAATCACTATTAATAATAGTTAAGGGCAGTTGTTTTATGGGTTTTGGATTGTTGGAATTGGAATAATAGTTTTTTACATTGTTTGTTTAGTTACTTGAAAGCTTGTTTATGTGTATTAAAGGTATAGAACAAAATACCATGGTGAGTTTTACATGTTAGAGTAATGCTATACGTACAAACGAATTACAAAAAATAATCTATAAAATGATATGTTAAATGTATTTAACCAATCACATTATCCTACTAATTTTCTCTTATACTCTTTACATCCACTACTTTTTAAACATATCATTTTATAAGAGTATTTTTATAAACTTTAAAAATCTAGACTTTCTCAGCGTATTAAAAGTAGACCCTTTGTTCCACTAACTCTATCTCTCTCTTCTCTTTGATTAAAATAATAACTTTAATTACATTCAAAATATATAAAATAAATAAACTTTTAACATAAACATACTTTTTATTTATTTTATTTTCTTTCAAGCCTATACCAATTCTAATACTTATTCCAAGTTTATTTTTAAACCAAACACACCTTAAAAAAATTCTAATACTTATTCCAAATTCATTTTTAAACCAAACACACCCTAAAAAATGATAGGATATGTAAAACGTGTTGGGTACATGCCAATATCCACTTTTTTCGATTTTGTGGCATTTTCATCAAGAGTTACCAATGTCATTATGTCAATGGCTTAGCCTTAAAACTCTTATTTATCATGGCAAACTATAGTAAATTATCTTCGACGATATATTTGTCGCTTTCATGTTTGCTACTTTATCGACTAAAGAAATCATCTAAAATATAATGCGAATGGTATAAATTACTATCAATTGAATTTCATTTCTTTGAGGGGCCATCTTGGTAATTTCAGAACGACATTTCTATTGAACATCTTATATATAGTGAAAATCTTTCGATTAAAGGCGTCGACCAAATAATCAACCTCTTCCTCGTTTTCCTCGTACAAAAACAGCATTGTTCCCATACACACAATCCCTATAGCACAAACAAATCAAAAGCTTATTTTACATTCCTTAATGAAAAATAATAATTTGTAATACAAAGTATTATGAAAAGAAAACATGGTATCTTTTTACCAATTCAAGATAGAACTTAAAGTGGTATGTCAAATAGTGGCACACATATGACATATGTGTATTTTTTTTATATCTATTAATAATATAAATAATATAATATGTAATAAGTTATTTACCAATAAAAAGAAGATTTAACGTGGCGATGTAGTTTCCAATTGTCGATAGAATTAAAATACCAAGAATTACCTGATAAAACATAGAAAATAATTAACCATATGGTTAGTATCTCTCTTGATTCATGTTGTAATGATAAAAGGTTCTTTTTTACTTTTGTTTTGAAATAGTATGGTATAATAAGAACTAAGCATGTACTTGTTTGATCCGTTTTGATCCGACTTATAATCATCAACGATTAAAGGGTTAAAACTAAAAAACAGTTTCGACAACAAGTACATTGACACCAAAAAACCCTTTGGTTTTAGTAAATTTACATGTATCAACTTGATTAGCTAGTTTTCTAATATGAAATAAGAATACAATTTATTTCACAACATTCAAAGAAATACCAAACCGAAGTGTATAATGTCATTTCCACAGGCAATGTAGAGGAGCCTAGAGATTAAGAAGTCTAGTTTTTTGCAGAAATCTACGTATAGCATCGATTCCTCCAATAAGATATTAGGGATTGCAGGAGGAGTCCTGTATATAGAACATAGTTTTATCTGGTTATACGATACGATTAATTTGTATAAAGTAGTTAAAAAACTGGGACTTACCAAAGGTTAACTTTCGCTCCATTTGACCAAATAAATATTACAAGCATGACTGTGATTGTCGAGTGGCACAAAAATGTCACAAGGTTATATTCGGCGACCACAAACAGAAACCATATAAATATGACCCCCATAAAAAATGCACCTGATACAACTTTGTCCCTCCATAACAAAACATCTGCTACTGAATATGAAAGTTTATGTTTCTCGATCAGTATTCCGAATAAATGAATAATTCAGATAACAACTAGTATCGACCAAATTAAGTTAAACATTGTGATCATACCCAACATACATTATAAGTTGACAGTAACACAGTGAAAACAAATCTTCACTATACTCCCGAAATATATATATAGAATGAAGACCTTACCTTTTCCACCTCCCGGTGAAACAACTTTGTTTGTGCTCCATTGTTATCAACATTTGGTATGATTGACATTTTCTAAATTTTTTTTTGCAAATGTCGTAGTTAAGAGGTTCCAAACTTGAAAGCAAGAATATAAAGGCCAAACAAAAGAATACCCATTTGAAAGGGTTTACATGCATGCATTGATGTATAAAAAGAAAATCAATTTGATTATATGTTTTTGTCATAAAAAAAGGAATTTAAAACTTTAACTGTAACAATATTCCATCTTTTAAAAAGGTAATTACTTAGTATCAAATATTTTGGTAAAGGTTTGTCATCATGTTCCTGGAACTATTCTGATTAGAATCTTTGCCTTTCTTTTTATCACTTTAATATAAAGCAATTATAGCCAATTCAAAATTCTCATACAGACGTCTAATACATGGATGTCTATATATTAAAATCAAAATTTCATATGATATTGTAATCTACATCCATGGTACTAACCAACATAAAAAGATGATACAGCTAAAATGACCGGATCCGAAGTAGGAGTGTCCATGTTAGTATTGTATATGTTTCGATCGAATATGATGTTTTCCATTTAGAAAATTAGGCCGGAATAGACAAATCCTCGCCGGAATTAGCGCCGGTGGATTTCACCCGGAAAAATTTGTAATTCTCGTATAACCGGTTTTGGGAATGCCGGTTTAGGCCACGTCAGCAGCCACGTCGGACAAAAGGCAACCATTTCGCCCGGTCACACACTACCTTTCAACGTGGATACACAAGCAGCATAAACCGGCTTTGGGAATGCCGGTTTTTGACTACCTTTTCCACGTGGATATACAGTCAGCATAAACCGGCATTGGGAATGCCGGTTTTTGACTTTTTTCTGCAGCTTCACGTGCCTGCCGACATTTTCCTCTTGACCGACCAACCAAAATACGCCACGTGTCATAAGACGGCTTTGCCAAAGCCGACTTTGAAGTTCCTTTAAATTCCTTTAAATACATCGTAGCTACCATAAACGATTACACACACACACATATACATAATCAATCGATTACACACACACAAAAACGCAAATATGTCGCAATTTGGAGCAAACGCAACCCCCCGAAACACGGATTTGCTGTTTTTACAAGCCGATGACCACCATCGTTCTGCCCGTCTATTTAACGGTTCGCAAGATGCTACCGTTCATATAAAAGCTAGACGCTGTGATTCAGGATTTTGGAACCACACCGACAATATTGAAGAGGGTGTGAGAAACTGGATAGTCAGTGCTGGGTTCGACGGTGTATTACGCACCGGTTATCATAAATTCGACCATGCTTTGATTACTGCTTTGGTTGAAAGTGGCGTCCCGAGACGCACACATTCCATTTTCCCACCGGTGAAGCGACTGTTACGTTGCAGGACGTACAAGTTCTTTGGGGGCTGCCTGTAGACGGACCGGTGGTTTCCGGAAAATGGGAGTTTAAAAGCGTGGAGCAGTGGGTGAGTCAGTGTACTGACTATCTTGGGTTTGAGCCAGATGAGACTTAAGTGGCGCAAGGTAGACTAACAATCAAGACTCTAGTCCAGGTACTTAATATGCCCTGTTTGTCTAGAGATGCTGGCTACAAGAAAAGAGCTAGAGTTTATATTTTGGCACTTTTGGGTTGGCACCTGTTCAGTGATGCAAGGTCGTATGATGTGTCGCTTAATTTTCTTCAAAACATAGCCGACCTAAGTGAAGGAGGTAGAAAAAGCTGGGGCTCCGCAGTGTTGGCCTATTTGTACCGACAACTTTGTAATGCTGTGGAGAAGAAGGACGTGAAAGGTATTCAGGGTCCGTTAATTTTACTCCAACTTTGGGCCTGGGAGAGAATACCACTGATTGCGCCCCGTACAATCCGACGGTTGGGTGCACCAGATAGTTACCCACACTGCGTTGGTAGCAAGTAATATTTTTATCTATGCATTAGATTTTTATTATATTTGTTATTATGATTAATTTAGATTATGATTATCAAAATTAAATTTTTATTATATTTATTATATTTATTATTTTTATATATTTTTTATTTTTATTATATTTATTATTTTTATATATTTATTGATAGTGTTAGTAGGGAATAGGCTCGATACATATAACCTATAAGCCCTAAAAAGCTAACACAACACAGGATAAAGGCTAAGTCCCCTCTACATCAAGGAAAGGCTCTTAGTCCCTTCCACATTATACAGGCTCTCAGTCCTTGCCCGAATATCCGACACTTAGGCCCTGGTACCCGACACTCGTGCTCCGGCGCCGGCACTCAGGCCTCAGCTCCCGGCTCCAGGATCCAACTGGCCGGCTCCCGGCCTCCCGGATCCCGGCCTTCCGGATCCCGGCCTTCCGGCCTCCCGCCTTCCGGCTCCCGGCTCCGGCCTCCCGGCTCCCGGCTCCGGCCTTCCGGCTCCCGGTTCCGGCTTCCGCCTTCCGGCTCCCGGCCTCCGGCCTCCGGCTCCCGGCTCCGGCCTCCGGCTCCCGGCTCCCGGCTCCGGCCTCCGGCTCCCGGCTCCGGCCTTCCGGCTCCCGGTTCCGGCTTCCGGCCTCCCGGCTCCCGGCTCCGGCCTCCCGGCTCCCGGCTCCGGCCTCCGCCTTCCGGCTTCCGGACTCCCGGCTCCCGGCTCCGGCCTCCGGCCTCCGCCTTCCGGCTTCCGGACTCCGGGCTCCAGCTTCCGGCCTCTCGGCTCCCGATGTCCCGGGTCCGATCTCCTGACTCTCGGGTTCCTGGTGTTCCCTCTAAGCACTGTGCCAGACGGTCTTAAGCTCCTGCCCTAGGATTCAGACCGTTAGCATCATTATGAACAAAGGCGTTACCCTTTGTTCTCCCATAATGATAACAATAATGTCACGAACGTTGGAACCCCATGAATAGCATTCAAGAGCCATGATAAGCCTTTATGGCCAACCGTTTCCCATGTTTGGGATTGTTGGGTATAAATACCCTACCCTGATGCAGTTCAAGCAGAGGCCAACACTCCATACATCTCTCACACATATATCTTCACCACTTACATACTTACCGGAATACTTACTCACCCAGTAACCACATTCCGATCACCTTCTTCAACCAACCACTTGACCACCTTAAGCTCGCCAAGAGCTTGATAGGTTTGCACTGCTTTGCAGGAGGTCAAGAGGTTGAACCCCAAACACCCAAGTTACTGAGCATGTCAATCCTTGCTCAAACATTGGCGCCATCCGTGGGACACATTTTAGCAACGGTGTTTCATTTCATTTCATTTTCGTTTCTTCTCATTCATTCTTCATCCAGCCACAGTAGCAACTCATATTCTCCATGGAGTATACTGTTACACCAAGGTGATTTCGCCTAGATCAAAAATAACCACCACCACCCCCATCCGCCACACTCATTAAATTTGAGGGAGGCTTAACCATAACCATACCATATCCCGAATCATCAAAACCAACTGACCTTCTGGATGACGTACTACCGGATGATATAGCAAAATTTTCATCTCATTCCCACAAACCGGATCATTGATCTGGACAAAAAAAAAACAAAACCCCTAAAAAAGGTTACAAAATGGTCTGATCTATACGTCCCGTTTAGATCATAAAATATTTTTCTTTTTCTTTTTCTTCTCAAGTTTTACACGTCCAAAGCAATTTGCAATGCTGACTCGGACCATTGATGTTGGTCAAGCAGAAAAATATAAAGTGGTCAGATCTATGTATCCCACAAAGGCACTGGATGCCATGAGACTTTCGGCCTACAAAGTCCTACTGGGTAGGCTCTCAAAAAATTTGGATCAATTCCATCTACCATCCATGACGTGGCACAATGTCATACCCTAGTTGGCATAACCACAAGGATGCACTGGCCAGGATATAGATCTAAAAGTGTCATGAACACAATATGGATCTAAACGTATCATGGAAATAATCCGGATGAGAAAGTGTCATGGATATAGTATGCATCTAAATAATGTCATGGACACAATACAGATCTAAAAGTCTCAGGGACACAAGACTGATCTGCAAGTGTCAGGGGAACAATAAAAACCTAAAAGTGCCATGGGCACAATAAAGAGTAACAAACATGATTTACACATTAATAATCCGGATGGAAGAAACTTGCTAGAATATTATCCATCCTTACATGATACCCATCCTGACATGATAGTTATCCCGGCATTGATAGTCGTCCTGGAAAGATAGCCATCATGGCGTAATAGCCATCTTGGCATGATAGTCCTGGAATGGTAGTCATTTCATTTCCATTCATTCCAGTTACTAGTGGTACATCTTTCCCATAAAGGAGGTAACTTATCTCGAGTCATTTCACCAACACCAGAAATTGCCACCACAATCTCAAATGCCTACTCAATGTCATAAGGATGATATATTCGACCTCTTTAAACAAAGGTTTGCATCTCATTTCCACAAACCAGGATCATTGATCCGGACAAAAATAAATAAATAAATAAATAAATTCGGCCAGATCCTGAGAGCCGGCCAGCTAGGCCAAATCCGGACAGCCAGCCATTTTAGCCAGATCCGGAAGGCCAGCCATTTCGGCCAGATCCTGACAGTCGGCCAATTAAGCCAGATCCGGACAGCCGACCATTTCGGCCAGCTCCGGACAGTCGGCCAGTTATGCCAGAGCCATTTTAGCCATTTCCGGACAGCCGACCATTTCGGCCAGGTCCTGACAGCCGGCCAATTAGGGCCAGCTCCGGACACCCGACCAGGGCCAAATCCGGACAGTCGGCTAGTTAAGCCGACCTTGATATTCGGCCAGCTTGGACAGCCGGCCAATTTGGCAAAAAATTGATATTTTTGTGCGACTTGATATTTTTTCGTCCGGACTTGATATTTTCGTCCAACACACTTGATATTTAGTGTCGGACCTTAATATTCGGCGCTTGGACAGCCGGCCAATTTTTTTTTTTTAAAAAAAAAAAAAAAAAAAAAAAAAAAAAAGTGAGGAAAGGATTTCATTTCTCCCAAAAGAGAATGATTCCATCTTTCTAAGAGGGAAGAATCCCCCTCCCAATATGAAACGATTTCACATTATCCCAAGTGGGAAGGATTTCACTTCCCATAAGAGAGAAGGGTTTCACTTCTTCCAGGGAATGATTTCACCCTCTCCCAGCAGAGAAGGGTTTCACCTCCTTCCAATACATAAAGATTTCAAGGAAAAATCCTACCTTTCCCAAAAGAAGAAGGATTTCATCACCTCTCACCCCTCCAAAGGGGCCAAGGCTGAGTGCCGGCCTAGGCAATGTGCCGGCCTAGGCAATGTGCCGGCCAAGGGGAACGAGTACTGGCCAAGGCATGAGTGCCAGCCAGGTAAGGCGTCGGCCAAGGCACGAGTGCCGGCCACGGTGGGGTATCACCTCTCATCCCTCCCACGGGCAAAAGGGTTACCATCACCTCCCACCTCTCCCAAGGGGGAAGGGTTTTCATCACATCCCACCCTCCCAAGAGGGGGAAGGGTTCCAAGTGGGGGAAGGATTTCAGCTCCTCACAAAATGAAAGGTTTTACCAACTCTCACCCCTCCCAAGTCCCAAGGGGGAAGGGTTTTCACCGACACGGGATACGAGTGCCAGACCAAGGCAAGAGTGCCGGACCAAGGCACAAGTGTTGGACCAAGGCAAGGCAAGAGTGCCGGACCAAGACACTACTGCCGGACCAAGGCACAAGTGTTGGACCAAGGCACGAGTGCCGTCTTGCCAAGGCACGAGTGCCAGTATGTCTGCCCACAAGTGCTCAGGAAGGATTTCAACTTCCCTAAGATGAAAGGATTTCACATCCACCAGGAAGGATTTCACCTCCTCCCAACAGGAAGAATTTCACCTCCTCTCCCAAGAGAGAGGGATTTCACATCCTCCAGGGAATGATTCCATCTCCCCCAAGAGGGAAGGATCTCACCCCTACCAGCAGAGAATGCTTTCACCTCCTCCCAAGAGAAAAAGCTTTCAGCTCCTACCAGCAGGAAAGGTCGAACACCTTATCCCAGGAGCTAGACCATAGGTGAACAAATCCCCAACTAACAAGGATTGTGGAAGAAGGAGGACGACATAGATTACCTTAGACGACCACATATTCACCACCCATGATGGACTTGGTATCAACATGGGAAAACATTCTTCAAGGTAATTACTCTCATATTTTATTTCAATTAATAAATACTTTTTTGTCAAAATCATGGAATGTCATGTTCAAGAATAACACGTGGTCCGATCTATGCCCGCAAAGTCTTGGAAGGCCATGAGCCTAAATAAAATAATATTGGTCTGATCATGTATCCCAATAATACCAAATGAAGCAATACCTTTTATTACAAGGTTAGGACATTGCACACACGTGCGTACACAATCACATAATTCTGAACAACGTTCAGACCAAGTGCATTGGGGCAAGATGGATATTTAAATCCAAGCCACACATGCACATCATCATATACATAACTCTGAACAACGTTCAGACTAAGTGCCTAGGCTAAGATGGACATTTTTGTCTAGGCCAAACATGCACATCATCATTTTCGTCTTTTCACCTACTTGGGGAAAGGCAAGCACTTCTCATTGGGAAGCGACAATCCTCGCGAGTAACAAATAAATAAAGGTTAACCAACAAAAAGTGTCATAGGCACAGTGCCACGAGCAAAATATAAACTTTAAAAGATGCTACATGCATCTGAAAAATGTCATAGGCATATAAGAACTTGTCACTGCCATCCAGTTGTCGTCACTGTATGTAATAAGCCATGGGCATAACACATGCAACGGGCACACAAGAAAGAGTCATAAGCACAATGATATTGTAATATTCAAAAGGTGTCATAGACACCAACATAAAATTCAAAAATGTCTCGGACATCTATATGTAACATAGACATCTGACAAAGCTATGAAGCCACATAAATGTTATTGGTCTGATCATCCAATAATACATTATTTTTTTCATTTCAAGGTTATATAATGTAAAACCATCACATACAAAATTTATAGCAACATACACAAATAGAAAAAACTACAAATGGTAGTCCAAACATATCATATGATAGAAAAAGGCTAAGTCATACAAATGAAATTGTGTTACAAACACAAAAAGAAAATACTAAGGCTTTCGTGAAATGAGAGTAAGGATGTCTGGCGCAGACATATCAAAACCTTCCACGAGTCAGCTCCTGATTGGAAAAGCTCGAGTCTTCAACATACCATTGTCACACAACATATCCCCGTGACCCAATGGATCGGAATAAGGCAGCACTGCAATCCCAACACCAGGGTAAAGAGTCTGCAAGATGTCTCTCATGCATAAGAAATGACTATTTGGCATCCCAAGGCACATATATCACGTTAGGGTGATTAACTACGTGATTAAGCACAATCGCGAAGACATCTAATAAATCCCTTTTAGAAGGAATGGCAGAATCCATACATTCCAACCACATTTTGTCTTCCTTACATCGAGTGAGATGGGCATTCTTCTTAGTCAATCTACCTTTGACCATCCAGGTGTGATGCACACAATACAAATCTAAATGTGTCATGGGCACAATAGATAGTCAAAAGTGTCATAGACACATTACTTATCCAAATGTCGTAGTACAATGGAAAGAATACTTGTGATGGACACACTCTGAAGGTTCAAATCCCAATCAGTTTGAAGTCCATATGTATGCACTTAGCAATCTGGCACCATCCTCCTTCATCCACTTCATGAAAGAGCTACTTGTGCAGATCATAGACAATAACTAGGCGAAGACATGCCAAGCGTGGAAAAGGCAAGGTCAAACCCAAAGCAAAGCCATTAAATGCATGAAGTTAGGCTTCAAAACTTTATTTTTTAAAACCTAACTGGGGGGCATGATAGTGTTAGTAGGGAATAGGCTCGATACATATAACCTATAAGCCCTAAAAAGCTAACACAACACAGGATAAAGGCTAAGTCCCTTCTACATCAAGGAAAGGCTCTTAGTCCCTTCCACATTATACAGGCTCTCAGTCCTTGCCCGAACATCCGACACTTAGGCCCTGGTACCCGACACTCGTGCTCCGGCGCCGGCACTCAGGCCTCAGCTCCCGGCTCCAGGATCCAACTGGCCGGCTCCCGGCCTCCCGGCTCCCGGCCTTCCGGATCCCGGCCTTCCGGCTCCCGGCTCCGGCCTCCCGCCTTCCGGCTCCCGGCTCCCGGCTCCGGCCTCCGGCTCCCGGCTCCCGGCTCCGGCCTCCGGCTCCCGGCTTCCGGCTTCCGGCCTCCCGGCTCCCGGCTCCGGCCTCCCGGCTCCCGGCTCCGGCCTCCGCCTTCCGGCTTCCGGACTCCCGGCTCCCGGCTCCGGCCTCCGGCCTCCGCCTTCCGGCTTCCGGACTCCCGGCTCCAGCTTCCGGCCTCTCGGCTCCCGATGTCCCGGGTCCGATCTCCTGACTCTCGGGTTCCTGGTGTTCCCTCTAAGCACTGTGCCAGACGGTCTTAAGCTCCTGCCCTAGGATTCAGACCGTTAGCATCATTATGAACAAAGGCGTTACCCTTTGTTCTCCCATAATGATAACAATAATGTCACGAACGTTGGAACCCCATGAATAGCATTCAAGAGCCATGATAAGCCTTTATGGCCAACCGTTTCCCATGTTTGGGATTGTTGGGTATAAATACCCTACCCTGATGCAGTTCAAGCAGAGGCCAACACTCCATACATCTCTCACACATATATCTTCACCACTTACATACTTACCGGAATACTGTAACCACATTCCGATCACCTTCTTCAACCAACCACTTGACCACCTTAAGCTCGCCAAGAGCTTGATAGGTTTGCACTGCTTTGCAGGAGGTCAAGAGGTTGAACCCCAAACACCCAAGTTACTGAGCATGTCAATCCTTGCTCAAACATTTAATATATTTATATATTTATTATATTTATATATTTATTATTTTTATTATATTTATTATTTTTATATATTTATTATATTTATATATTTATTATTTTTATATATTTATTAATTTTATTATATATACTATTTTTATATTTTTATTATTTTTATTATATTTATTATTTTTATATATTTATTATATTTATTATATTTATTATTTTTATATATTTATTATTTTTGTTATATAATTTTAATTTTAATTTTTATATTTATTATTTATATTAAATTTTTACGATTATTATTTTGTATATTAGGTGGCATCGCCAGTTTTGTAACTATAGTCACACAGCCACACCGGCTCATGTGATGGTTACATACCGTGCCGCTTTCTCCGCCTTGGCAGAGGGCCAGTTTATTTGGTGTCCTTATACCGTTGTACTGAGCGACCTTGTTGATGATTGCACTCGAGACAGCGGGTTATGGGCATACACTAGATGGATTGTCTGGTGGTGTGTTGCGGAACCTCATGTACCGAACCGAGTATGCAGGCAGTTTGCATTGGGGCAAGGGGTTCCGGAACGTTACTACATATGTACAGTTGCAGAGCACAAGAGAAACCACGAGGGAAAGTTTTCCGGGGGACGAGGTACAGACTCAGAGGAGAAGAAAAATGCTGAGATAGTGTGTTGGAATGATAGACAAAACCGTGTCTATCATTTTAATGGACCAGCGGGGACGGTGTTCTACCTGGCTATATGCAGTGGTATTATGATCGCACTATCTTAGTCATCACGTCTCCGGCTCCACATAACCCTCCGAACGTGTATCTAGATTGGGGCGGAGTCCAGCAAGTACAGGTAATATGTTATGCGTATTTATTTTGTTTTATATTATATATTACATTTAATTTTGTTATAATATATTCATATATATATATATATATATATATATATTTGTATATTAAAATTAATAAATTTAAATTTATTTTTGTAGAACGACACATTGAGGGAAATCCGTGATCGTGCTCAACGGAACATGGATAGTGGAGTGGGTAACAACGCCATGTGGCAGGATTTTGTTCAACTCCCTAATGATGCTATGGGATACGGACATAATCAGGAGAGGCTGAACTACGGATCGCAACAATTTGCGTTTCCCCCACCTGCGTATTATCCACGTCCTCCATCTCCTCCACCACAATATGAGGTCAGTTTCAGGGTGGTTGGGGAGGTTCCCAGTTTCAGGGTGGTTGGGGTGGTTCCCAGTACGGGCAGCAGATTCCGGCGGATGGTGGTGGTTCTCAGTATCAGCAGTTTCAGACTGGTGAGGGTAGTTCGCAGTATCACCAGTTTCAGCATGGAGGTAGTGGTACACAGCAGTATCAGCAGTTTCAACCTGGATGTAGTGGTACTCAGCATCGGCAAGACCTGCTCAATGATTTGTTTGCTACCCCTACCCCTGGCCCTAACCCTACCCATGACTCTACTTGGCTTGGGTTGTCACCGAATATTCCTGGCGAGTACAGTCCTTGGGTACAACCCGATTTCCAAAGGGACCCTTGTAATGAAATGGTTGAACGCCGGTCTCAGTTTGCTGATAGTAGCCCGGTTCAGATTCAGTCTTTTGGTGATCATGGGTTTGACCCACAAAATGAAGAAGCAGGCCAAAACCGACCCAGAAGATCAAACCAGATCCCTCAACCAACCAGATGTTTAACCGGCAGTCGTATACACCACCAGCATCCCCCTCATTAGTACGGTTACCTATTGTCTTGTATTTCCAGATGTTTAAAGTGTTGAATTAATAAAAAGTTATGTTTGTGTTTAATATTTGTTTATATCAATATTGTTTAAAACATTAAATATTAGATAAAAACATATTAGTAAAAAACATTTTAATAGAAAACATATTAATAAAACATAGTAATAACATGACAATAAAAAATATTAAATGAAACATATCAATAAAAACATATTCATATAAACATACATTAAAAATCATTACAATAAAAACATACATTAAAAACATTACATATTATTAAATATAAAAAAAAAATTACATTTTACGTCTTGCGTATAGTACAGTTGCCATCCTTCTCCTGAAATCAACTAGTTGTTCATTGGATACATCAGCTGTAACTACATTTAAGGCTTCACCAGTGAGCATGTAGTGAATAAACATACATAAAAACACAGCAGAGTTCTCCTTATTACCCGGATATTGACTGACATTTTTGTAGTAAATATATGACTCATACCCAGAAGGAGGTACTGGTTCGGCTGTTTCTCTTATACGTTTTGCAGAGTTATAAAACCATAACATGTTTTTCGAGTAAATGTTAATAAGTTTTGCATATAAACGGCCGGATGTGCAGATTTATCACGGTCGTAAATGGTCAAATCATTGTCAGCAAGTTTATACTCAATAAGAAACCAATGATTCCCAAGGGTACATATTGGAATAAGGACTGAATCAATGTTTTTCCAACCTTTGTATGGTTTTTTATTTCCATGCGTTATTTCAAAGTTTTTGCCCCAATTTTGATGATTGCAAAAATCATTATTAAACGATATAGGCATAACTGCATACTTGGTTCTTGTGTGTTGTGTTTCCCTCTCTATTAAATTTCGATGCACCACTAGTGATCGCCTTATCCATGCATCGACATGCTAAAAATAAGTAGAAAAAATTAAAGTTATTAAAAATTAAAGTTATTAAAAAAAAAATAATTGTAAATAAAAAACTTACAGTTTCCCACAATTCGTTGTCTTGCGTAAATCCTAACAGAACGCCCCAAAACGTTCTGGAACACTATACATCTTCTGGTAAAAAACCAATTATACAATATTGGTCTTCTTCGTTCTTTCCTCTGTCACCTTCAAGGAAAAATTGCTCAGCACTTTCAGCTGGTATGATAGCTTGTGAGCTGTTTTCGGAGATGTTGACGGCATCTACATCTTCGTTTACGTTGCAAACTCGTTGTATAAAGTCATTTTTCTCTTCTACTTGAAGATCAATCCGACTGATCAACTCGCCACATTTGGACGTATTTTCCCAGTCTTTCACGCACTGGAGACGAAGGTGGTTGAGATAATCTTGTTCTAAAATTGATAGGTTTGGGTCATCCTGAATTGATTATATGAGATGGGTTTTTTCGTTATCAGCTTTCTGGAAAATTTTGATAAGGGAGTTTAGTTTTTCCAGACGCTTTTTATCTTCTTGTATATGTTTGAAAACGGTGTCTAGGATATTGGAGGTAGTGGAATAAGAATTACTGGAAGAAGCTATTCTTATGAGATTGAATTTGTTGCAAGATATGCTAGAGAGATATAATAAGGTGATAGTGTAAATCGATAGTGTTACAGTGTGTTATTATTTATAATAAGTTCATATGAATAGTTTTTAATAAGCCGGATTTACAAACACCGACTTTTAATGAAAAGCTGTAAAAGCATTGATTACACTGACATAAGCCGGATTTGCCAACACCGGCTTTTATCCATATCTCAAACCTACGTGGCATTTTCACTGGACAAGGTTTAATCTCAGGATTTTCTGTCAGATTTTATGACATAAGGTACGGTACGGTAATGAAACTGTGTATTGTTCACATCATACAGACCTTTAATAAGAAGCTTTTGATAAGCCGAATTTGCCAACACCGGCTTTTATCCATATCTCAAACCTACGTGGCATTTTCACTGGACAAGGTTTAATCTCAGGATTTTCTGTCAGATTTTATGACATAAGGTACGGTACGGTAATGAAACAGTGTATTGTTCACATCATACAGACCTTTAATAAAAAGCTTTTGATAAGCCGGATTTGCCAACACCGGCTTTTATCCATATCTCAAACCTACGTGGCATTTTCACTGGACAAGGTTTAATCTTAGGATTTTCTGTCAGATTTTATGACATAAGGTAAGGTACGGTAAGGAAACAGTGTATTGTTCACATCATACAGATCTTTAATAAAAAGCTTTTGATAAGCCGGATTTGCCAACACCGGCTTTTATCCACATCTCAAACCTACGTGGCATTTTCACTGGACAAGGTTTGATCTCAGGATTTTCTGTTAGATTTTATGACATAAGGTACGGTACGGTAAGGAAACAGTGTATTGTTCACATCATACATACCTTTAATAAAAAGCTTTGATAAGCCGGATTTGCCAACACTGGCTTTTATCCATATCTAAAACTACGTGGCATTTTCACTAGACAAGGTTTAATCTCAGGACTTTCTGTCAGATTTTATCAGATAAGGTTCTGTACTTTATATATATACTACGTACATCAACTCCCAACTCTCACCTCTCATAACTCTCATACAACTCTCATACAAAAACGCTCAAACAACTCTCATTTTCCCCAACCATGTCTGAATTTACCACACTCCTTGTTCATCTAGTCCCTGGAAAAGAACTTTCATTCCAAAACGGTTACTTGATTGGCGATGCATCAACCCGTCGTATTTTTTTTCCTCTGTACCAGAAGGCCAACTTTGCTACTTTCAAAGAGACGGCGTACAACAAATTTGCTATGAGCAGTGAATTCTCTAACCTTAAACTAACCCTCTGGTACACCTTCGGAGATCATGTTTTCCAGAGTGAAATGGTAGACGATGAAACTTTTGGAACAATCTATTATTTTAGTTCCGACAACCCTAATTGTCAAGCACAAATTCAAGCACAATTTTTCCCAGTGCCACAAATTCAAGCACAATTTTCTTTTACAGACCAGATGAGGAACATTCAATTACACAATCCTCATCAGTCTCAAAATGGGTTTCCATCATCCTACACCGATCACTTTCAACATTCTTCTTATGCTGAGTAACCCGAGTTCCCGTCAAGGCATGCTGAACAGTATAACGAAGAAGCCTAGAACCCTGAGAGTAGTCAAAACCATGGCGAACAACAAGCCCACCCACACCAGCAAGACGAAGAGGAAGATTTTGGTGGAAACGAGCGTTCTGATTCCGATAACGAGACGGTTGAGGAATATGCACCGGAAGACTATGCAATTCTTGGAGACGCTTCGGAGGATGAAGGACAGCACGATGAGCTCGTACTTCATCGTGAATATGATGAAAGGGTCTTGGAATCGGACGTTGGTTTTGTAGGGGAGGAAGAATGGAATCGTCTTCCGTTCAACGAAGAGGAGGAAACGGTGGAGTACTAGCGTGAAGGCGATGACCCACGTGTCGGAGTGTACTTAAAAAACAAGGTACAATTTGTATATGCAATCAGAATATGGTTGCTAAAAAATAATAGGGAAATGTACTTGATGGAATCGAGGCCAGAGGCTTGGAAAGCAGTTTGCTTCACAGCGGGTCCGGACTACCGAGGTGACGAACACCGGTATCCATGTGAGTGGACTGCTAGGGTTCAAGTAGAAACAGTAGGGGATTATGGAAGCTGGCAGTTTGGAACCCAAGGCACATTTGTGTAGGATCGGTGGTAAGAAATAACAACCGTTCTTTGTCGGCAAGCATGATTGCAACAAAAGTTGGTCATCAAATCAAGATGGACCTTACATACAAGGGAAAACACATCATTGCCACTGCCAAGGATACTTGGAACGTGGACGTGTCTTACTGTAAAGCTTGCAATGCCCGTAGAATAGCCATTGAACGACTCTACGGAACATGGGAGAGCAATTTTGCTGAGCTTCCGGCGAACATTCAGGAATTGGTACACCAAAACCCCTGTACAATCGTGAACTGGTTACATGCCCAAAATGCAAACCAAGACGGTCCAGAGACATTTAGATATGTATTTTGTAAATTACCAACTAAATATTATGATATAGTAAAAAGTAAACTGCATATATATTGACACATAATAATTGTTATTTGATATGTGAGACACTAATGATATTGGATATAAATTGTTATTTGTGGTAAATTGTATTGAACACATATTGAATAACTTACGCAATCCATATTTGACTTATTTGAACGGATGCATGTGGTCCGTTTCCTTTTGAAATGGGAGTTATTCAATATGTGGACAATGACCATAGAGGTTATTTGCTTTAAGGCTCTCCCAATTTTGTTGCGTAGTTTAATTCTAATACTCATATTAATGATTATAGTCAATTGTTTTAATTTATTTTGGACTTTTATACGTTCTATGACGAAGGTTGGGTTCATACTGTAATTTTTTCCTTCGATAGAACGTACTAAATTACAAAATACATTAAAAATCAAACCTTTAAAAGCCTAGTTTAATTCTAATACTAATATTAATGATTACAGTTTTCTTTTTAGGTATGTATTTTGGGCTTTTGGACCTGCCATTCAAGCATTCAAGCATTGTATTCCCTACGTAGTTGTCGATGGCACCCATTTGAAAGAAAACTATCGCGGGAAGCTTCTTACAGCCGTGACGAAAAACGCAAACGCGAATATACTTCCTCTTGCTTTCGCCATGGTTGATAATGAGTCAAATGACAGCTGGCGATGGTTTCTGGACAACCTCCGTAATAATGTTGCCGTAATTCATTCAGAGAAAGCCTTGTGTGTGATTTCAAACCGTCATCCGGGTTTGATCAACGCAATGGCTGAAATGGATGACTGGCATCATCGTTACTGTCTAAGACACATAAGGAGTAACCTTATGACGACATTTAAAGACCACAAGTTGAAAAAAGTGTGTTGGCAGGTCGGCACTGCAACTCAGCGGAGAGGGATAAATCAAGAACCTTGGGATTGGCTGAAAGCAATTGGTCTGAGGAAGTGGACATTGATGCACGATAAGGACTATGTACGTTGGGGAAACACCACCTCAAACAATGCAGAATCGTACAACAATGTGATACGCACAGTGCGCATGATGCCGATCAAGACATGTATAGAAGGTACGTTCAACCTTACAAGAGCACACTTTGTACAAAACTTCGAGAAATCTACAAACTGCAATTCACCTCTTGCAACAGCCATGTGGAATCTCTACACTGGCCGGGAATCATATGCCACTCATCAGGAGGTAACACCTTACAATATCTCAGAGGGTGTTTATGAGTGTCGCACAAATGATCCCACAACCATGGGTGGGGAAAACACATACACAGTCACTTTTCCAGAAAAGTCTTGTACTTGTGGAAAGTGGAAAATGCAAGGGATTGTTTGTTCCCATGGCATGGCTGTTGATGGACACGTGAACGGTCCTACTCGAAGAAACCATGAAGCTGCTCCTCTAATGGCTGCGGAATTCTATAGCACAATTAAGTGGAGAAAGCAATATAACGCACAGTTTCGGCCACTACGACACATCGACTACCGGAGACAACCGAACTGGACCATCGTGGCGGATTCAAGAATGATAATTACAAAAAGGGGAAGAAAGAAACAAAGAAGAATCTGTGTGACAACCGTCAAAAATTCAGGTACTTGTTCAATTATTGAATCTGTTCGAAACGTTAGTTACTTCTTTATCGCGTTCGCTCTATTCTAGTTCGTAACTTTTGAGTCTGTACTTTGTCGGAACTAGTGTCGGAATAACTTTCGGAATCAAATTATAAGTCCTAATACCAAGAAAACACCCATTGAACTTTCCTAAGTTCATAACTTATCATAATTAAGAACTTGTAATTAACAAAAAGGTCCAACGAAGCCATAACGTAAAAACGAAAAACTTGAAAAAGGCTGAAAATCACCCGGTGCGCCGCACCTAGTGATGAGGTGCGCAGCACCTCACGCCAGAATTCAAAAAATTTACAACTTTAGTCCTTGCCTCGTTTTTACACATCCACCACCCATTTCCTCCAATCAAAAACGTCCCTTTACTCTAATTACTGCATTGTGACAGTCCCAATTCACCCTATACCCACATTTTCATTTCATTTTCTTTATTCATTTCACAAAAACAAAAACACACACATACTTCTTTTCTCTCTATTTTCTCTCAAGAACACCTTCATTTCCAGGAACATTTCACCATCAAAATCCATTAATAAACCATACAAATCGTTCTAAACTTCAAGAGAAGCTCGGGGGTGTTGTTATTTCGAAAAAGGACCACGGTTGTAAAGATTTTTGGAGCTAAGATCCGACCAAAAACTCATCATCCAAGCTTTTCCTTCGGTAGATTTCTTTATTTTTACTATTCTTTCACAAATATTCAATTGCATGTAAGATCTAACGGTTGAAAATGTATTTTTACATAAATCTATGAATTTTTATGGTCTAAAACGTTTTTAAACATAAATACTCTTTAGATCCACGGATTTGTAACCAAATATATTTTAGAAATTGTTAAAAAGATGTTTTAATAAGTTTTAACCGGTTGCATGTCGAAATCCATGGGTGAAAATGTCACACCCCGCTAAAGCGGAAACACGGAATGTGAAGAGCAAAGAATCATTTCACGAGTTATACCAAAAGTCAACGGTTCAAGTCGTATAAATTGAGATTAAAAAGGTAACCATGTTCGAAAATACAACCAAGATCCATGAGTATAAAAACGACAATACATAATAACGTATTTTAATAAAATTCCCAAGTATCAAAGGTCTTTTCCCGCATTACTCTTCACATAACTAGCTTGACCCGCCTGAGCAATGCACTTCATAACTTATGCTTAATTCCTGAAACATGAGATAAAGTGTCAACTACGAAAACGTAGTGAGTGAGTTACAGTTTATGAATTGAAGAAAAGTTCAATTTAAAAGTTTATAAGAGTCCGAGACGAATTCAAAGTTTTATAAAAACTCAAGGGTCACTCGGGGTCAAAGAATTTCAAGATAAGATCAGATACTTTAAAATTCGAGAATAACTTAATTAAATTGAGTGCTTAAAATTCAAGAATAACTTAGTTTCAAATAAGTTTAAGTATGATCAAAGTGTAAGTAAAGTATATAAAAGTAGAAATTTCCAAAAAGGAGATTAGCGGAGAAAAGTCGCTGAAAGAATTTATATACTTTAGGCAAAAATCTAAGTAACGGGCGAATCGGTGCCCTAAGTTTGTAAAGACCAAATAGAATCAAATTTAGTCAAATAGTAGAAGCGGATAACAATCGCTAAAAATTTATAAGTTTATGCGTAACTAACTAATTAGATTTCTTGTATCAACCTCTTGGCATCTATAACTTAAGTGTTCACGAATAGATGAACCGTCGAGTAGCGGGTACTCGAGGTAACACTTAATACTAATCGAGGAAAAATAAGTACTTGAGCTACACCCAAGATTTATCGAGAGAAACACTTGGACTAACATCCAAGATCAACCGATGAATAAGCGCTTGAACTAACATCCAAGATCAATCGGTTAATAAGAACTTGGACTAACATCCAAGATCAATCGATGAATAAGCACTTGAACTAACATCCAAGATCTATCGATTGATGGGCACTTGAGCTAACACCCAAGTAGGAAAGATTTAGGCGAACCCTAATGTAAACCTAGGCTAACACCTAAGTAAGGGTCTGAGGGATGTGTACCTAGGTCAACACCTAAGTAAGAAATGATTGTTTCCTAAGTATCGATACCCATAATTACTACGCGTCTAAGTAGTTAATAGTGTGAAAGTCAGAGAAAAAGAAACATCGGGCACTAAGTAGTTTTATTTAAAAGAGAGAGAGTAAGATCTAGCACTTAAGAAACATGTTATAGTTCCATCAAGGGTTGGTTACGCATACAAGTATCAATAAATAGTTGAGTAAAGAGACGAAACAATAATTATAAATGGAGAAAGAAATGTTTTACGCATAAGAAACTAAGTAGACGTTTCAATGTCAAAGTTTTAATAAAGTCAAAGTCAAAGTTTAATAAGTCAAAGTTTCATAAGTCAAAAGTCAAAGTAGTTCAACAAGTTTAAAAGTCAAAATAGTCATACATGTTTATAAAAGGTTTGATCTCATGTTTCCCCCAAAAAGAGTACTTAAAATGTAAGAGTAGAGAGGGGTGTAACTCACGGGTTGCGAAGATAAGAACTTGGAAGAATGGTCGGAAATAAGAGCCGGGAATCACCGAATGCCTAGGGATACCAAGATTTATTCAAGTGTTATCATTATATTAAGTTATTAAAACTAATATATAATGAATGAAATTTGTGTTATATTATGTAATATAAGTAAATTTTTAGTCAAACTTTAAGTGTCAAAGTCCATTTTGCCCAATATTGAACGAAACGGTTAACGTTTTGTTTTAATCAAAAAGTCCAAAGTTGATGTTATTGTTGTTATGTTAAATATGTTTTGTTTGCCAAAGTGTTTTATATTTCCTAACGAAATTTGGGCAGCGCTTCCGCGCCCAAATTCTATGTCCAAAAATATTAGCCACTTTCCCGCTTACAAAACACATATACAAACATAACGTTTTCAAACATGTTTATCTTAGTCAATTAAGTCATCCCAAACACAAGTATTTGTTTATTACATTAGCTTTTATTCAGATTCGAGATAACAAGTTCAAAGTGGCGGTTTTTATCAAGTTAGCAACGATTTTTGGGGCTGCCAGCAGCTCGGTGCTTAGCACCTGTTTCCAGGTGCTTAGCACCTGCTAGCAGGTGCGCAGCACCTGCTTGCTGTACCTCTCCAAAAATCGTTTTTGGTGGTTAAATCGGTTATCTTGATGGTAGATTTCGACATGCAATTGGTATAAACCTTATTAATCATCATTATATTAGTTTATAGACAACTTTTAACCACAAAAACAAAGATTTAACCATCATTTATTAAAAATCCCGTTTTTGTATAAAAATGGTTATAAAACTTCATCAAAACTTGTTTTTATGGTTTTGATCATACATGCAATGATTTAGATTGATAATATAAGTAAAAAGGAAGATTTCTACCGGATGAAAATGCTTAGATGATGGTGTAGGAGGATCTAGAGCTCCAAAAATGGTGAAAAAGCTTTGAAACCGAAAACCTTTGACTCCTTTTCTTCCTCTTGATGTCAAAACGTTTTTAGATGGTGATTTTGGTGGGTTAAATGGCTGTAACTCTCTGGTTTTGAGAGAGTTTTAGAGAGAGAGGATGGAGGAAATGTTGGTGTGTGTGTGTTTTTAGTTTATAAAAATGAAAAATGAATTAAAATGATTAAATGTAATAATAAGAGGTCTTGGGGCAGTGGAAAATACTGCAAATAAGTCAGAACTCGAGTTGGGAGTTGATGGAAAGTTGTGTAAATCAAGATAAGGACTAAAAATGTAAAGTTTTTGAATTTTTGCAACAGGTGCTGCGCACCTAAGCAGCAGGTGCTGCGCACCGGGCCTAAATTCAGCATTTTCTGATTTTTCGTTTTTACGTTATTGCTTCGTTGGACCTTTTTGTTCATTGAAAGTTCTTAATTATGATTAGTTATGAACTTAGGAAAGTTCAATAGGTGTTTTCTTGGTATTAGGGCTTATATAAATTGATTCCGGGGGTGATTCCGACACTGTCGCGTATCCGGTTATTGATCAGTTAAAGGTAACGGTAGACAATAAGAGAGACATAGAGCATAAATTGTACCTAGAATTTGACGGTTGTCACATTCTCCCCGGGTTGAAAGAAATTTCGTCCCGAAATTTAGTTCGTACCCTCATGGAGGAATGTCCTGGAACCGATGTGGATATTTCTGACGGATTTGGTCCTCACGTTCCTACGTGAGATCATGACTACGTCGAGAATCTCCACTGGAACTTGATGATGGATGAAAGACCTGCCTGAGTTATTTGACCTCCCGGTCAACAAACTTAAGCGGTTCATCAAAGAGTTGGAGTTCGGCATCGATTTTGACCTTGTCGAGGGGGTTGACAATGGTCTCATCAGATAGATGCCTCTCGAGGGTGAGGCATGTAAATATGTATGTATGAACGTTTGAAGGATTCAGGTGGGACTCAAGGCGATGAGCGGTCGGACTAACTCGTCCTAAGACTTAGTTTGGACTGGCGTACCTAGGGCTCAGTCAGCCGCGTTCCCCGAAGCAGGCTATCCCTCCCCATGGCGATACCCTGGGAGGTACTCGATTGCCATCTTGGGACTCGGGGGTTTTCTTCTGGTTGGTTACGTAGCTTTTCTGACGGGCACGGGGTACTTTCAGTCCTTCACGGATGAAGGGAGGCGTCGGACCTTGCAAGTCGTCAATTGTTAGCTTCTAGCCAACAGAGCGGTGACCGACACTTGCGTCCCAATAGGTATTGAGGGGTTCGCTCTTGGTGCTGGCACGGAAGTTGTTGTCATAGGTGAACTCAGGGGAGGTGAGTATCTCAACTCCCTATGAAGGTAACTACACGCGCTCTCAGCATTTCATCAAGCGTTTGGATCGTCCTTCTGACCATCGGTCGGAGGGTGGTATGCGGTGATGAGGTCTAGTCGTGTCCCTAGCGATCCTCTGGAGAGCATTCCAAAGAGGACGGGGCGCAGATCGACCATCCTTATCGGCGGTGATGAGGAGAGGGGTTTTGATATTTCGCCTTGACGTTGGAGTGAGTGCGGCACTTGGTTATGTGCAAGGCGGTATCCTTTTTCGTGCCTGGCCACCTTCAATATTCACGGGGATCCTCGTACAATACGTCGGATTCTGGATGGATGGAACATCGAGATCGGTGACCCGCGTCAAGAGGAGTTTACGAAGATTCTCGGATTCTGGGTTTCATGCTCGGTCATTGACGCAGTGGGTTACGTCTAGTCTGAGTCCGAATTCCTTCATGGTTGATAACATAATCAGGGAAAGTACTTCTCGGAGCCCAAATTCACGCTTTGAGAATTTGGCGTACGATTTCCGACTTCTGGGGAGTTCTTAGAATGAGCTTAAGGTGTTTCACGTGATTTTCCTTGTTCCTGGAGTATATGAGAAAGTCGTTTATGAATACGATTACGAATCTGTCCAGGTATGGCCTACACACTCTATTCATTTGATCCATGAATACTGTTGGTGTGTTGACTAGGCTAAATGGCATGACGGGAATTCGTAATGTCCGTATCGAGTTCGAATGCGGCCTTAGAAATGCCGGTTTTACTGACACGAACCTGAGGATAATCTGGGCGGAGGTCTACCTTTGAGATGCAAGTTGCTTCCAGCAACTTATTCGAATAGGTCGTCGATCCTCGGGGGGTGATTATCGGTTCTTGTCGGTCAGCTCGTTAGGTTCGCTTATAATGGGTGTACAGGCGGAGGGATCCGTCTTTCTTGTTGATAGGGGAAACTCGGGGCTCGCCAGGGGGGCGAACTTGAGCGGACAGGGTCATGGTTTAGAAATTCTTGCAGTTGCTTTGGCAGCTTTTGCATTTCGAGTGGTGCCAGACGGCATGGTGTCTTGGCGACCGGTGTTGTGCCAGGAACGAGGTCTATACGGAATTTCAACTTGTCAATGCGGCGGTAACCCAGGAAAATCCTCAGGGAAGGCTCTGGGCGGTCCTTGACTACAGGAATGTCTTGGACTCGGCTTTCCTTAGGTTTACGTCTGGTGACATGGGCGAAGGGTGCGTCGTAGTCCTCCTCGAGGTACTTGCACATTTTCAAGGAAAACATGATGCGAAGTCGTCGTCCAGGTTTATCCCTTTGGACGACGAGAGTTTGTCTCCCTGAAAAAGAGGGATACAGATGAGTTTGCCGAAACAAACGGTCTCGGTTCGAAAATGAGATAACCAGTCTCTTTTGACGATAACGTCAAAACTTTCCAGTTCGATAGGAATGAACTTGATGGGGAAATTTCGTCGGGTAAGCATGGTGAACCTCCTAAGATTGTATTCATAGCTTCGAGCTCTTGACCGTTGGCATATTCGATAGTGGGTTACCCTTAAGAGCTTTAGATCCCAGGTAAATGAGGGGTCTAAATTCTACGGAGACAGAGCTTCTTTCAGCTCCTGTATCGAATAGCATGGAAGAAGGATGGAAGTTGATAGGGAAACGTACACGTAACGGTACTGGGGTCCGGACGTGCTTCCTTGGCTGTGATTTCGAGAGTATAGAAAGCTTTTGGGGTATTCGCTATGGGGCAAGTCCCACGGATGGTTGGTTGCTTGTTATTGTTTCTCCTTGTGGGCTAATGATGAATATCCTTTTCTCATTTCCCCCTTCGCTGGATGCGGTTTGGAGGGAAAGGGAGGTTGTTGGTTCCAAGGTCCTTGTCCTTATCCTGTTGGGTTGGTACAGGAGGGTGAAGGGGTTTATTGTTTCTGGGGTGTTCACCTTCTTCTCGCTCGATGGTGGCTGGGAAGGAGGGGAGGCTATGGCCAGGGTCGTACTCCGGGTAGTCGACGTTGGGGTTGTCGTCCCCGATAATTCCGTTGTTGATCCCATCGATGATCTGGGCGACCGTGCTTGGGAGTGCCGCTTTGAACTGCGCAGTTATCTGCTCAGCCATAAGTTCAACGCGGCTTCTCTTGGGCGACATGGTTCCACAATGGAAAGGAGGAATTAGTTTAGGGCGTACGAATAGGAAATTGCGATAAGAATTTAACTCAGGGGTTAATAGTAACCAATACACAGGAGTAATATGAACGGATAATTTGTACATGCACGATGATGATTTCAAGTGATAACAATAGAATGGTCCAGCGACGATGTCAGGGTTCACACGAGGACGGCGAGTATAGACGATAAGGATAGAGGATTTCCATTAATAATAATACTAAGAAGTCAAGTACATAGTTCGGAATAAGAAGAGAGAGTACGAGTACGATACAAGGAAACAGAAATGAGAATGGCCTTGGGTGGTGTTCACGGGAAAGTTACAACTCGAGCCTTTGGTACAAATACAAGGGAAATCTGATTAATGACGCCTTCCTAGGAACATCTTGGCGACAATAACCGCCAATAGAGTCCACATGATCAAACACGTCCCAACGAGACGCTGCACAGTTCGTGTCGTGGCTCGGGTCGATGCAATGATTCGCAACGACTGCTCGGACAACTGATGCGCAACATCGGTGACTTCGCTGGTGAGGAGCCCTTCCTACTGGGTCTCCTTTGCAAGTCCCCGAACCTCCTGGTGGAAGTGGAAGAATGCAGCTGGCGGGGGAGGCTGACGGGAAGGTGAAATCATAGGTCGGGAGAGTCTGGCCTCCTGGGTACGTCGTCTCTCCTCTAGGAACTGGCGTTCCCAATGGTACCAATCCATGGTCGGTATATGGAGAGGAGCGGTTGAGACGGATAAGACTGTTTTCCGGTCATCCGAGCTGGAAGACGGCGGGGGTAGATGATCTGTCTACGCGCGGTCAATCTTAGAGTGGGATCCTTAGGACGGCGGCGATGCTGTAGCGGCGCTGGTGGAGGAAGGGGTAGTACAGTCCTCGGGCTGGATCCGCTACTGCTGCTGCTCGCCATCGACGTATCCTCCGTCGGGTCGGTCGTCTGGTGACGTTGACTCTCGGAGGCCGTGTGGCCCTTTGAAGGTTCGCGCAATGGGGAAACGGCTCGGGAGGGAATCGTGACTGAGATCGAAAGGGTGATCGCGAGCGGGACGACCGAGACGTGTCGAATCTGCGAACATCGAGTTATTCAAGTACGGGGGAAACTAGAAATAGGAAACACATAAGGAAATTGCATGCACGGGCCAGTTATGTGAGAATCGGGAATCGATAAGACCGGGAACTTTTCGACCCAAAAACCGTTAACGATAGCAATTCCTTTTTCGTTCTTGCATAATTCATTTTGAACTACGGGTGGTTGATCAAGTCACGCATAGTTGAAAAAGATAATCATGCAATTGCGGAAAATAATATACTAAAGTTTGAACCTGAAAATGATTTTTCTGAAAACCCTTGGTTATAGTTTTGGTTTCGAAAACTTTTGAAAAATTTTTAAAACCGTTTTCACTATAACCCGTGCTCTGATACCAAGTCTGTCACACCCCGCTAAAGCGGAAACACGGAATGTGAAGAGCAAAGAATCATTTCACGAGTTATACCAAAAGTCAACGGTTCAAGTCATATAAATTGAGATTAAAAAGGTAACCATGTTCGAAAATACAACCAAGATCCATGAGTATAAAAACGACAATACATAATAACGTATTTTAATAAAATTCCCAAGTATCAAAGGTCTTTTCCCCGCATTACTCTTCACATAACTAGCTTGACCCGCCTGAGCAATGCACTTCATAACTTATGCTTAATTCCTGAAACATGAGATAAAGTGTCAACTACGAAAACGTAGTGAGTGAGTTACAGTTTATGAATTGAAGAAAAGTTCAATTTAAAAGTTTATAAGAGTCCGAGACGAATTCAAAGTTTTATAAAAACTCAAGGGTCACTCGGGGTCAAAGAATTTCAAGATAAGATCAGATACTTTAAAATTCGAGAATAACTTAATTAAATTAAGTGCTTAAAATTCAAGAATAACTTAGTTTCAAATAAGTTTAAGTATGATCAAAGTGTAAGTAAAGTATATAAAAGTAGAAATTTCCTAAAAGGAGATTAGCGGAGAAAAGTCGCTGAAAGAATTTATATACTTTAGGCAAAAATCTAAGTAACGGGCGAATCGATGCCCTAAGTTTGTAAAGACCAAATAGAATCAAATTTAGTCAAATAGAAGAAGCGGATAACAATCGCTAAAAATTTATAAGTTTATGCGTAAGTAACTAATTAGATTTCTTGTATCAACCTCTTGGCATCTATAACTTAAGTGTTCACGAGAAGGTGAACCGTCGAGTAGCGGGTACTCGAGGTAACACTTAATACTAATCGAGGAAAAATAAGTACTTGAGCTACACCCAAGATTTATCGAGAGAAACACTTGGACTAACATCCAAGATCAACCGATGAATAAGCGCTTGAACTAACATCCAAGATCAATCGGTTAATAAGCACTTGGACTAACATCCAAGATCAATCGATGAATAAGCACTTGAACTAACATCCAAGATCTATCGATTGATGGGCACTTGAGCTAACACCCAAGTAGGAAAGATTTAGGCGAACCCTAATGTAAACCTAGGCTAACACCTAAGTAAGGGTCTGAGGGATGTGTACCTAGGTCAACACCTAAGTAAGAAATGATTGTTTCCTAAGTATCGATACCCATAATTACTACGCGTCTAAGTAGTTAATAGTGTGAAAGTCAGAGAAAAAGAAACATCGGGCACTAAGTAGTTTTATTTAAAAGAGAGAGAGTAAGATCTATCACTTAAGAAACATGTTATAGTTCCATCAAGGGTTGGTTACGCATACAAGTATCAATAAATAGTTGAGTAAAGAGACGAAACAATAATTATAAATGGAGAAAGAAATGTTTTACGCATAAGAAACTAAGTAGACGTTTCAATGTCAAAGTTTTAATAAAGTCAAAGTCAAAGTTTAATAAGTCAAAGTTTCATAAGTCAAAAGTCAAAGTAGTTCAACAAGTTTAAAAGTCAAAATAGTCATACAAGTTTATAAAAGGTTTGATCTCATGTTTCCCCCAAAAAGAGTACTTAAAATGTAAGAGTAGAGAGGGGTGTAACTCACTGGTTGCGAAGATAAGAACTTGGAAGAATGGTCGGAAATAAGAGCCGGGAATCACCGAATGCCTAGGGATACCAAGATTTATTCAAGTGTTATCATTATATTAAGTTATTAAAACTAATATATAATGAATGAAATTTGTGTTATATTATGTAATATAAGTAAATTTTTAGTCAAACTTTAAGTGTCAAAGTCCATTTTGCCCAATATTGACCGAAACGGTTAACGTTTTGTTTTAATCAAAAAGTCCAAAGTTGATGTTATTGTTGTTATGTTAAATATGTTTTGTTTGCCAAAGTGTTTTATATTTCCTAACGAAATTTGGGCAGCGCTTCCGCGCCCAAATTCTATGTCCAAAAATATTAACCACTTTCCCGCTTACAAAACACATATACAAACATAACGTTTTCAAACATGTTTATCTTAGTCAATTAAGTCATCCCAAACACAAGTATTTGTTTATTACAGTAGCTTTTATTCAGATTCGAGATAACAAGTTCAAAGTGGCGGTTTTTATCAAGTTAGCAACGATTTTTGGGGCTGCCAGCAGCTCGGTGCTTAGCACCTGTTTCCAGGTGCTTAGCACCTGCTAGGTGCTTAGCACCTGTTAGCAGGTGCGCAGCACCTGCTTGCTGTACCTCTCCAAAAATCGTTTTTGGTGGTTAAATCGGTTATCTTGATGGTATATTTCGACATGCAATTGGTATAAACCTTATTAATCATCATTATATTAGTTTATAGACAACTTTTAACCACAAAAACAAAGATTTAACCATCATTTATTAAAAATCCCGTTTTTGTATAAAAATGGTTATAAAACTTCATCAAAACTTGTTTTTATGGTTTTGATCATACATGCAATGATTTAGATTGATAATATAAGTAAAAAGGAAGATTTCTACCGGATAAAAATGCTTAGATGATGGTGTAGGAGGATCTAGAGCTCCAAAAATGGTGAAAAAGCTTTGAAACCGAAAACCTTTGACTCCTTTTCTTCCTCTTGATGTCAAAACGTTTTTAGATGGTGATTTTGGTGGGTTAAATGGCTGTAACTCTCTGGTTTTGAGAGAGTTTTAGAGAGAGAGGATGGAGGAAATGTTGGTGTGTGTGTGTTTTTAGTTTATAAAAATGAAAAATGAATTAAAATGATTAAATGTAATAATAAGAGGTCTTGGGGCAGTGGAAAATACTGCAAATAAGTCAGAACTCGAGTTGGGAGTTGATGGAAAGTTGTGTAAATCGAGATAAGGACTAAAAATGTAAAGTTTTTGAATTTTTGCAACAGGTGCTGCGCACCTAAGCAGCAGGTGCTGCGCACCGGGCCTAAATTCAGCATTTTCTGATTTTTCGTTTTTACGTTATTGCTTCGTTGGACCTTTTTGTTAATTGAAAGTTCTTAATTATGATTAGTTATGAACTTAGGAAAGTTCAATAGGTGTTTTCTTGGTATTAGGGCTTATATAAATTGATTCCGGGGGTGATTCCGACACTGTCGCGTATCCGGTTATTGATCAGTTAAAGGTAACGGTAGACAATAAGAGAGACATGGAGCATAGATTGTACCTAGAATTTGACGGTTGTCACAGAAAATACGTTTTTAACAAAAGAAATCAAAAAAACGGGAAAACAACAAGGAGGTGCGCAGCACCCCCTGACAGGTGCTGCGCACCGGGCTGCTGTGTCCCCCGAAAACTCGTCGTTTTACTCGTTTTAAGAACATGTTACATTCTGGACTTTTTACTGATATCATGTTGGGACTGAGATAAATGAAAGTAATAATAAAGGTGACTTGTGTGGACCATTTGGACTTAAAATGAACTATAAAATGTATATATCGTGTTTTAGGTGATTTGTGAGCGGAAGTGGTAGTACAATTTTTGGGCATGAAATTTGGGCGCGGAAGCGCTGCCCAAATTTCCTTAGAAATTGTAAGTCACTTCAGCGAGCAAAAGCACCTAAGGCCTAATCATCTAAAACGGTAAATCGGACTTTTGGACAAAAAAACGAAACAATTACTTTTCGGACTATTTTTAACTATACTTGACTTTGACACTTAAAGTTTATCTATATTATTAAATAAAGAACATAATAATATAACGACTAATTAGACTACCTTGGTAATTAATAGGCGATCCGTGATTCCCGGCTTACATATTTCGACCAAGTTTCCAAGTTCTCGTTCTCTTCGCAATCCGTGAGTTACAACCCCTTGTTGTTACATACTTTACACGAATTTGGGGGAAACATAAGATTAAATGAATTTTATGCCTTATGAAATAAATTGCAAAATATCAAACTTTGACTTTGGATCTACCAAACTACGATTTTGACTTATCAAACTTTGACTTTTGGACGTATTTGGACTTATTGAACAACTAATTGATCTCTTATGCGTAAATTATTTGACTTTACTTAAACTTATTAGTTCTCTCTCTCTTGACTAAACTAATTATTGATGCTTGTATGTGTAACCAACCCTTGATGGAGCTATGACATGTTTCTTAAGTGATAGATCTTACTCTCTCTTTTAAATAAAGCTACTTAGTGCCCGATGTTTCTGTTTCCTTGACTTTCACACTATTAACTACTTAGCCGTATAGTAATTATGGGTATCGATACTTAAGAAAGAACCGTTCCTTGCTTAGATGGCAGTCTAAGTACATATTACTAAGTTCTGTTTAATTTCCCGTTTGAGAGGCGGGGAGTTGGGGCCTCACGGTTGGATAATCGGATTAGTGTGAACACTTAAGTTATAGATGCCAAGAGGTTGATACAAGAAAATCTAATTAGTTACTTACGCATAAACTTATAAACTTTTAGCGATTGCTATCCGCTTCTACTTTTTGACTAAATTTGACTCCATTTGGTCTTTACAAACTTAGGGCACCAGTACGCCCGTTACTTAGACTTTAAAGTATATAAATTTTTAAGCGACTTTTCTCCGCTAATATCCTTTATAGAAACCTCTACTTTTATATACTTTACTTACATTTTGTTCGACTATTTAAACTGTAACTCACTCACTGCGTTTTCGTAGTTGACACTTTATCTTATGTTTCAGGAGCACGTGATGCATGGCATGGACGGGTCGAGGCGGTCGTGTGAGAACCTTATTGGGAAAAGACTTGGCCATTTATTTTGGGAATTTTAAATGGAACTTATTTGTCGTGTAACAATGTTCTAAATTATCGTATCTTGGTCGTTTGAATGGATTTGTAAACACTTTTATTTTTAATTAATGACTCGATGACCGTTATGTTTTGTATGACCTGTGATATGATTTTCCAGCTCTTCACATCCCGTGTTTCCGCTTTAGCGGGGTGTGACAGACTTGGTATCAGAGCACAGGTTATAGAGAAAAACGGTTTTAAAAATTTTCAAAAGTTTTCGAAACCAAATTATAACCAAGACTTTTCGGAAAAATCACTATGGGTCTAAACTTTAGAGAATTTAATTTCGCGATTGCATATTCATTTTGAACTACGCATGGCCTGATCACCCATGCCTAGTTCAAAGAAATTATGTAAGGACGGAACGTAATTACTAATGTTAACGGTTTTCAAAATTCCCGGTACTGTCTTTTCCCCGATTCCCACGCGACTGACCCGTACATGCATTTCATTACACATTTCCTTTATCATTTCCTGTGTCTTCTAGTAACTTCACGAAACTCATTGTTCACAGATTCGTCATGTCTCAGTCATCCCCGATCGCTTTCAACGTCGCACTCCCAGTCTCGCTCCTTGCCTAGAGCAGCTC
>CAJVGC010000189.1:0-31833 GCA_910822075.1 Senecio squalidus
AAAATAAGCGTTTTATTGGGTATAAATTGGTTTGAATAGTTGATATAGGTAATTTTAAAGTTTATTAGGGTAGTGTGGAAGTTTGGATTAGAAACGGAAATGTACGGTACGGTGTTGTACAATTAGTTTTTGAAAGTACCTATGGGTTTTTAAAATTTGGGTGTTGATTTTAAAATGGTATATACGATTTGATTGAGTTTGTTATGGATTAAATGGCTTCAATACTATTCTTAAGACATTCTTAATGCTATTGTAACGTAGGGGATTATTTGACATCAATATCACACACCTAAACGTAATTCTAACTCGTACGGGATGTAATCTAGGTTTTAAAATAAAATAAGCGTTTTATTGGGTATAAATTGGTTTGAATAGTTGATATAGGTAATTTTAAAGTTTATTAGGGTAGTGTGGAAGTTTGGATTAGTAAAATTTGGGTTTTGATTTTAAAATGGTATATTTGATTTGATTGAGTTTTCAAATACTATTCTTAAGACATTCTTAATGCTATTGTAACGTAGGGGATTATTTGACATCAATATCACACACCTAAACGTAATTCTAACTCGTACGGGATGTAATCTAGGTTTTACAATAAAATAAGCGTTTTATAAGGTATAAATTGGTTTGAATAGTTGATATAGGTAATTTTAAAGTTTATTAGGGTAGTGTGGAAGTTTGGATTAGAAACGGAAATGTACGGTACGGTGTTGTAAAATTAGTTTTTGAAAGTACCTATGGGTTTTTAAAATTTGGGTTTTGATTTTAAAATGGTATATTCGATTTGATTGAGTTTTTTATGGATTAAATGGCTTCAAATACTATTCTTAAGACATTCTTAATGCTATTGTAACGTAGGGGATTATTTGACATCAATATCACACACCTAAACGTAATTCTAACTCGTACGGGATGTAATCTAGGTTTTACAATAAAATAAGCGTTTTATTGGGTATAAATTGGTTTGAATAGTTGAGGTAATTTTAAAGTTTATTAGGGTAGTGTGGAAGTTTGGATTAGAAACGGAAATGTACGGTACGGTGTTGTACAATTAGTTTTTGAAAGTACCTATAGGTTTTTAAAATTTGGGTTTTGATTTTAAAATGGTATATTCGATTTGATTGAGTTTTTTATGGATTAAATGGCTTCAAATACTATTCTTAAGACATTCTTAATGCTATTGTAACGTAGGGGATTATTTGACATCAGTATCACAAACCTAAACGTAATTCTAACTCGTACTGGATGTAATCTAGGTTTTACAATAAAATAAGAGTTTTATTGGGTATAAATTGGTTTGAATAGTTGATATAGGTAATTTTAAAGTTTATTAGGGTAGTGTGGAAGTTTGGATTAGAAACGGAATTGTACGGTACGGTGTTGTATAATTAGTTTTTGAAAGTACCTATGGGTTTTTAAAATTTGGGTTTTGATTTTAAAATGGTATATTTGATTTGATTGAGTTTTTTATGGATTAAATACTATTCTTAAGACATTCTTAATGCTATTGTAACGTAGGGGATTATTTGACATCAGTATCACACACCTAAACGTAATTCTAACTCGTACGGGATGTAATCTAGGTTTTACAATAAAATAAGCGTTTTATAAGGTATAAATTGGTTTGAATAGTTGATATAGGTAATTTTAAAGTTTATTAGGGTAGTGTGGAAGTTTGGATTAGAAACGGAAATGTACGGTACGGTGTTGTAAATTAGTTTTTGAAAGTACCTATGGGTTTTTAAAATTTGGGTTTTGATTTTAAAATGGTATATTCGATTTGATTGAGTTTTTTATGGATTAAATGGCTTCAAATACTATTCTTAAGACATTCTTAATGCTATTGTAACGTAGGGGATTATTTGACATCAGTATCACACACCTAAACGTAATTCTAACTCGTACGGGATGTAATCTAGGTTTTACAATAAAATAAGCGTTTTATTGGGTATAAATTGGTTTGAATAGTTGATATAGTTTAAAGTTTATTAGGGTAGTGTGGAAGTTTGGATTAGAAACGGAAATGTACGGTACGGTGTTGTACAATTAGTTTTTGAAAGTACCTATGGGTTTTTAAAATTTGGGTGTTGATTTTAAAATGGTATATTCGATTTGATTGAGTTTTTTATGGATTAAATGGCTTCAAATACTATTCTTAAGACATTCTTAATGCTATTGTAACGTAGGGGATTATTTGACATCAATATCACACACCTAAACGTAATTCTAACTCGTACGGGATGTAATCTAGGTTTTAAAATAAAATAAGCGTTTTATTGGGTATAAATTGATTTGAATAGTTGATATAGGTAATTTTAAAGTTTATTAGGGTAGTGTGGAAGTTTGGATTAGAAACGGAAATGTATGGTACGGTGTTTAAAATTTGGGTTTTGATTTTAAAATGGTATATTCGATTTGATTGAGTTTTTTATGGATTAAATGGCTTCAAATACTATTCTTAAGACATTCTTGTCACACCCCGCCTTTGGCAGAACACAGGGTGTGGCCGATTGGCAATCATCACAACACAGCAATATAATAGAGAAATACTAAATGCAAGAAGTAAACGAAAAGTGTTGTAACATTGCCATTCAACAAGATAAATATCCTTGTCTCATGTACACGTCATACACTACAACAAAAATATTCAACAGAAGCGTAAATGATAAATAAGTATATCAAATGGAATGACATAGGCATGCAAGCCCAAAGATGAATTCTAATCTCAACATGACAATAGGAGAAGACTAATGCAATGCAAACTAAGTCTTCTAAAGTCCAACTCGGTCTCAGTCCTAAGCCTGCTCATTACCTGAAAACAAAGCTTAAAAATGTCAACACAAAGGTTGAGCGAGTTCACTGAGTAATTTAAGTAAAACAGTTTAAATGATTTACGTAAAATAAAGAATGTTTCTATAAAAAGAAGTTTCCATTTGTAGAAAGTTTCCTGAATTAGCAAGTGAGTCTCAAAATAGTAATAGTAGTTCAAATAGTGTAACTAATGCATAAAGTAAGTAAAACAGTAGCAACATCAGTAAAATCCATTACTGATTGTATCGGTAGTTACCTTAACCGATAGGAAGTGTGTGTCAGTAGTTCCGTTAACTGACTGTAATGTCTTACGGGTCGGTGGGGAACGGTCCACACAGTAAGACTAATCATGTAGTGAACATTTAGCCCTTTGGCACCATGGTCTGTCTGTCACTAGTAAGTCCACTCTACTAGTGTGTATGTATGTAGTGTATATGAAGGGGGGGGGGGGGGGGGGGTGTCACTACGCATGTAGACACAGTATGTCAACCATCTCGTTTGAAAACAGTTTTGTATGCATTAGGTTTTCGTTACACTTTAGTAATTGATTTGTTTCTCAAAACATTTCATTATGAAAAGTAGTTTAGGTAAGCTTTGTCTCCCCCAAATTTTGCACAAATAAGTGAAAACAGTAAAAACGTAGGGGCAATGTACTCACCTCGAAATAAGCAATAAACGACACAACTCAAGTAGTGTAGATGTGTGTATAAACGGTAGGTCACAAGCTAAGTCCCGACTAGATGATGAGCTTCCCTAAAAGTATATAAATATGGAGTCGTGAGCATTCACGTTTTCAAGATTTTAATCTCATTTTATGCATTATTTAGGATGTCCGATTAACCAACTCGATTCGTTTAAACTCGTTTTAGAAATCACAATATTTAGACAAGAACGTTAAAAACTCAGCAAGTACCACCTGTTATTAAATCTATCATATCTAGAGTTTGAAAAGGAGTTGGACGAAGAATCTTATATATTCGGAAAGAAGACTCAGAGAGCTACGTCCTGGACTCTGGAATCAGTTCATTTGAGTTAATTAAGACCAATATATGATCGAAACAATACAGACATTGTAATCTGTCCAAAATGTTAACTTTTATAACTTGAGTTGTAAAATGATTTCTAAATAACCGATGAACATTTAAACGAATTTAACACTTCTTAATATGTTTAGGACCTGCTATTAAGTAATAATAAACAATTCCACATTATAATATTATTTGCTAAAACGTTACACAAAATGAAGTTGTAGAATCCTAACGAAACCGTTTCAGAATTCAGATTAGACCAACATTAGCATTTGCACGATTTTACCAACTTATACTTAGAATTAGACATTGAGACTACTGGGGTTGGAAAGAATATTCAAAGAACTACAACTTTGGTTTAGATGTCATTTCAAAATACCAATTTGTGAGCAACTTATGACCTCGCGAACACTAAACAACAAATCTGATTGGAAGCAGCAACTTTTACTACATGACCCGTATGAACGTTTAAAAAAGATCAAACGATCGCGTAAAATTAACATCACCTCCAGATCTTGTATTTGATATATAAAAAAGGACTTCATGTTTTAAAATCTCCATTTTTACACTTTTAAGGCACCCAACAAGTGAGCTCAAATTCGGATGTAACAAGATAACACAAAACACAGTTTAGACCAAGGTTCACTAAAAGTCATTTTTAGAGAGTTTGGAAATGAACTAGAACACGAGTCTTACATTTTTGAAAACTAGACTCCGAGGGCTACAACATAGGACCAAGATTCGAACAAAAATATTCTGGTATGACCAAGATATGACCCGTTGAAGTTGAGCTACAGAAACTGTTTGCTGTTCAGCGCAATAGTTTTTTAAAAATCATTTGACTAGGTAAACGAACTCCAATTTTCACATAATTTATATTTCTGAAAACTAGAGTCCGAGTACTATAATATAGATATAAGTATCACTTCGGAAAAAGAATTTAAGACCCGTTTACAAGCTCGTGAACAGGGACTAACGAAACTGCCAGCAACCCAAAATTTACTTTTGTCACAACTTTATACCAAAACGTTTTTGACATCTTTAATACCCAAGATTGATCAACAACACTTCAAAACCTAATATTAAACTTTGTAATCTCAGAATACTCAAATTGTAAAACCTTTACACATTTTAACAAAACTCTTTTACAACAACAATTAAACTCCTTTACGAAACACATCAACAAAAACCCTAATACAATATCTTTTTACAAAACAAAAACCATACCAATATGTTTGCATACTAGGTTAACAACAAACTCTATGAATAATTAAATACGATTAGAATGGATTAGGAAGATTACCAAAACAGATTAGAATGAAGATATGTGGTTGTATTTCGGTTTGTTACAAACCCGAAAAATAGATTGGGCAAGATGGGGATGATCGACTAGTTTGTTTCCTTGGTCCTTGTTTGCTGCTGCTGATCGATAAAAGGGAAAGAAGAATTGAAGCTTGTGGCTGGTCTTTGTTGGTCGATCAAAAGAATGCAGATGGAGGAGGGAGTCGACCAAATCTAGGGTTTGGGGGTTTAAAATTCGTTTTTCTTTTTAATAGTTTTTTTTTTTTAATTTTTTTTTTTTTTTTTTTATAAATTATGGGTATGGGTTAAGTTAAGGAATCATTGCTTCGGGTTATAAGTCACGGCTAAAGAAATGATACCATACTAGGCTCGAATTAAATAAATTCTCCGTTTACAAAATGACTCAAGAATAATTAAACGAAATTAAATACGATTATGACTCGGGATTGCTTAAGACAACATCAAAATATAGAAAGTTTGTGATTCCCATTATAATTAACTAATTAGTATCAACTACAAAAGACGTTACGATTCTTTAAAAATTTAAACGTAGAAGTTCATCTAGTGGAAGTAACTATTGTGCACCTAACTAATATGATAGCATCACTTGAAAAGGTATACACACATATCATAGTAATCATCATACAAAAGAAAATGTAAATATCTTTTTATAAAAAGTTTTTGTAAACACGGTAAGAGCATACCGCATACTAGACTAACCTGAGTCGGAAAAGTGACGGTTGTCACAATTCTTAATGCTATTGTAACGTAGGGGATTATTTGACATCAATATCACACACCTAAACGTAATTCTAACTCGTACGGGATGTAATCTATGGTTTACAATAAAATAAGCGTTTTATAAGGTATAAATTGGTTTGAATAGTTGATATAGGTAATTTTAAAGTTTATTAGGGTAGTGTGGAAGTTTGGATTAGAAACGGAATTGTACGGTACGGTGTTGTAAAATTAGTTTTTGAAAGTACCCATGGGTTTTTAAAATTTGGGTTTTGATTTTAAAATGGTATATTCGATTTGATTGAGTTTTTTATGGATTAAATGGCTTCAAATACTATTCTTAAGACATTCTTAATGCTATTGTAACGTAGGGGATTATTTGACATCAATATCACACACCTAAACGTAATTCTAACTCGTACGGGATTTAATCTAGGTTTTACAATAAAATAAGCGTTTTATAAGGTATAAATTGCTTTGAATAGTTGATATAGGTAATTTTAAAGTTTATTAGGGTAGTGTGGAAGTTTGGATTAGAAACGGAAATGTACGGTACGGTGTTGTACAATTAGTTTTTGAAAGTACCTATGGTTTTTTAAAATTTGGGTTTTGATTTTAAAATGGTATATTTGATTTGATTGAGTTTTTTATGGATTAAATGGCTTCAAATACTATTCTTAAGACATTCTTAATGCTATTGTAACGTAGGGGATTATTTGACATCAGTATCACACACCTAAACGTAATTCTAACTCGTACGGGATGTAAGCTAGGTTTTACAATAAAATAAGCGTTTTATAAGGTATAAATTGGTTTGAATAGTTGATATAGGTAATTTTAAAGTTTATTAGGGTAGTGTGGAAGTTTGGATAAGAAACGGAAATGTACTGTACGGTGTTGTAAAATTAGTTTTTGAAAGTACCTATGGGTTTTTAAAATTTGGGTTTTGATTTTAAAATGGTATATTCGATTTGATTGAGTTTTTTATGGATTAAATGGCTTCAAATACTATTCTTAATACATTCTTAATGCTATTGTAACGTAGGGGATTATTTGACATCAATATCACACACCTAAACGTAATTCTAAGTCGTACGGGATGTAATCTAGGTTTTACAATAAAATAAGCGTTTTATAAGGTATAAATTGGTTTGAATAGTTAATATAGGTAATTTTAAAGTTTATTAGGGTAATGTGGAAGTTTGGATTAGAAACGGAAATGTACGGTACGGTGTTGTACAATTAGTTTTTGAAAGTACCTATGGGTTTTTAAAATTTGGGTGTTGATTTTAAAATGGTATATTTGATTTGATTGAGTTTTTTAATGGCTTCAAATACTATTCTTAAGACATTCTTAATGCTATTGTAACGTAGGGGATTATTTGACATCAATATCACACACCTAAACGTAATTCTAAGTCGTACGGGATGTAATCTAGGTTTTACAATAAAATAAGCGTTTTATAAGGTATAAATTGGTTTGAATAGTTGATATAGGTAATTTTAAAGTTTATTAGGGTAGTGTGGAAGTTTGGATTAGAAACGGAAATGTACGGTACGGTGTTGTACAATTAGTTTTTTAAAGTACCTATGGGTTTTTAAAATTTGGGTTTTGATTTTAAAATGGTATATTCGATTTGATTGAGTTTTCTATGGATTAAATGGCTTCAAATACTATTCTTAAGACATTCTTAATGCTATTGTAACGTAGGGGATTATTTGACATCAGTATCACACACCTAAACGTAATTCTAACTCGTACGGGATGTAATTAGGTTTTACAATAAAATAAGAGTTTTATTGGATATAAATTGGTTTGAATAGTTGATATAGGTAATTTTAAAGTTTACTAGGGTAGTGTGGAAGTTTGGATTAGAAACGGAATTGTACGGTACGGTGTTGTAAAATTAGTTTTTGAAAGTACCTATGGGTTTTTAAAATTTGGGTTTTGATTTTAAAATGGTATATTTGATTTGATTGAGTTTTCTATGGATTAAATGGCTTCAAATACTATTCTTAATACATTCTTAATGCTAATGTAACGTAGGAGATTATTTGACATCAGTATCACACACCTAAACGTAATTCTAACTCGTACGGGATGTAATCTAGGTTTTACAATAAAAGAAGCGTTTTATTGGGTATAAATTGGTTTGAATAGTTGATATCGGTTATTTTAAAGTTTAGTAGGTATTTTCAAAAACTAATAACCGATATCAACTATTCAAACCAATTTATACCCAATAAAACTCTTATTTTATTGTAAAACCTAGATTACATCCCGTACGAGTTAGAATTACGTTTAGGTGTGTGATATTGATGTCAAATCGAATCCCTACGTTACAATAGCATTAAGAATGTATTAAGAATAGTATTTGAATCCATTTAATCCATAAAAAACTCAATCAAATCAAATATACCTAATAAACTTTAAAATTACCTATATCAACTATTCAAACCAATTTATACCTTATAAAACGCTTATTTTATTGTAAAACCTAGATTACATCCCGTACGAGTTAGAATTACGTTTCGGTGTGCGATATTGATGTCAAATAATCCCCTACGTTACAATAGCATTAAGAATGTATTAAGAATAGTATTTGAAGCCATTTAATCCATAAAAAACTCAATCAAATCAAATATACCATTTTAAAATCAACACCCAAATTTTAAAAACCCATAGGTACTTTCAAAAACTAATTGTACAACACCGTACCGTACAATTCCGTTTCTAATCCAAACTTCCACACTACCCTAATAAACTTTAAAATTACCTATATCAACTATTCAAACCAATTTATACCCAATAAAACTCTTATTTTATTGTAAAACCTAGATTACATCCCGTACGAGTTAGAATTACGTTTAGGTGTGTGATATTGATGTCAAATAATCCCCTACGTTACAATAGCATTAAGAATGTATTAAGAATAGTATTTGAAGCCATTTAATCCATAACAAACTCAATCAAATCAAATATACCATTTTAAAATCAACACCCAAATTTTAAAAACCCATAGGTACTTTCAAAAACTAATTTTACAACACCGTACCGTACAATTCCGTTTCTAATCCAAACTTCCACACTACCCTAATAAACTTTAAAATTACCTATATCAACTATTCAAACCAATTTATACCCAATAAAACTCTTATTTTATTGTAAAACCTAGATTACATCCCGTACGAGTTAGAATTACGTTTAGGTGTGTGATATTGATGTCAAATAATCCCCTACGTTACAATAGCATTAAGAATGTATTAAGAATAGTATTTGAAGCCATTTAATCCATAAAAAACTCAATCAAATCGAATATACCATTTTAAAATCAAAACCCAAATTTTAAAAACCCATAGGTACTTTCAAAAACTAATTGTACAACACCGTACCGTACATTTCCGTTTCTAATCCAAACTTCCACACTACCCTAATAAACTTTAAAATTACCTATATCAACTATTCAAACCAATTTATACCCAATAAAACTCTTATTTTATTGTAAAACCTAGATTACATCCCGTACGAGTTAGAATTACGTTTAGGTGTGTGATACTGATGTCAAATAATCCCCTACGTTACAATAGCATTAAGAATGTATTAAGAATAGTATTTGAAGCCATTTAATCCATAAAAACTCAATCAAATCAAATATACCATTTTAAAATCAAAACCCAAATTTTAAAAACCCATAGGTACTTTCAAAAACTAATTTTACAACACCGTACCGTACAATTCCGTTTCTAATCCAAACTTCCACACTACCCTAATAAACTTTAAAATTACCTATATCAACTATTCAAACCAATTTATACCCAATAAAACGCTTATTTTATTGTAAAACCTAGATTACATCCCGTACGAGTTAGAATTACGTTTAGGTGTGTGATATTGATGTCAAATAATCCCCTACGTTACAATAGCATTAAGAATGTATTAAGAATAGTATTTGAAGCCATTTAATCCATAAAAAACTCAATCAAATCAAATATACCATTTTAAAATCAACACCCAAATTTTAAAAACCCATAGGTACTTTCATAAACTAATTTTACAACACCGTACCGTACAATTCCGTTTCTAATCCAAACTTCCACACTACCCTAATAAACTTTAAAATTACCTATATCAACTATTCAAACCAATTTATACCCAATAAAACGCTTATTTTATTGTAAAACCTAGATTACATCCCGTACGAGTTAGAATTACGTTTAGGTGTGTGATATTGATGTCAAATAATCCCCTACGTTACAATAGCATTAAGAATGTATTAAGAATAGTATTTGAAGCCATTTAATCCATAAAAACTCAATCAAATCAAATATACCATTTTAAAATCAAAACCCAAATTTTAAAAACCCATAGGTACTTTCAAAAACTAATTTTACAACACCGTACCGTACAATTCCGTTTCTAATCCAAACTTCCACACTACCCTAATAAACTTTAAAATTACCTATATCAACTATTCAAACCAATTTATACCCAATAAAACTCTTATTTTATTGTAAAACCTAGATTACATCCCGTACGAGTTAGAATTACGTTTAGGTGTGTGATATTGATGTCAAATAATCCCCTACGTTACAATAGCATTAAGAATGTATTAAGAATAGTATTTGAAGCCATTTAATCCATAAAAACTCAATCAAATCAAATATACCATTTTAAAATCAAAACCCAAATTTTAAAAACCCATAGGTACTTTCAAAAACTAATTTTACAACACCGTACCGTACAATTCCGTTTCTAATCCAAACTTCCACACTACCCTAATAAACTTTAAAATTACCTATATCAACTATTCAAACCAATTTATACCCAATAAAACTCTTATTTTATTGTAAAACCTAGATTACATCCCGTACGAGTTAGAATTACGTTTAGGTGTGTGATATTGATGTCAAATAATCCCCTACGTTACAATAGCATTAAGAATGTATTAAGAATAGTATTTGAAGCCATTTAATCCATAAAAAACTCAATCAAATCGAATATACCATTTTAAAATCAACACCCAAATTTTAAAAACCCATAGGTACTTTCAAAAACTAATTGTACAACACCGTACCGTACATTTCCGTTTTAATCCAAACTTCCACACTACCCTAATAAACTTTAAAATTACCTATATCAACTATTCAAACCAATTTATACCCAATAAAACTCTTATTTTATTGTAAAACCTAGATTACATCCCGTACGAGTTAGAATTACGTTTAGGTGTGTGATACTGATGTCAAATAATCCCCTACGTTACAATAGCATTAAGAATGTATTAAGAATAGTATTTGAAGCCATTTAATCCATAAAAAACTCAATCAAATCAAATATACCATTTTAAAATCAAAACCCAAATTTTAAAAACCCATAGGTACTTTCAAAAACTAATTTTACAACACCGTACCGTACAATTCCGTTTCTAATCCAAACTTCCACACTACCCTAATAAACTTTAAAATTACCTATATCAACTATTCAAACCAATTTATACCCAATAAAACGCTTATTTTATTGTAAAACCTAGATTACATCCCGTACGAGTTAGAATTACGTTTAGGTGTGCGATATTGATGTCAAATAATCCCCTACGTTACAATAGCATTAAGAATGTATTAAAAATAGTATTTGAAGCCATTTAATCCATAAAAAACTCAATCAAATCAAATATACCGTTTTAAAATCAACACCCAAATTTTAAAAACCCATAGGTACTTTCAAAAACTAATTTTACAACACCGTACCGTACAATTCCGTTTCTAATCCAAACTTCCACACTACCCTAATAAACTTTAAAATTACCTATATCAACTATTCAAACCAATTTATACCCAATAAAACGCTTATTTTATTGTAAAACCTAGATTACATCCCGTACGAGTTAGAATTACGTTTAGGTGTGCGATATTGATGTCAAATAATCCCCTACGTTACAATAGCATTAAGAATGTATTAAAATAGTATTTGAAGCCATTTAATCCATAAAAAACTCAATCAAATCAAATATACCGTTTTAAAATCAACACCCAAATTTTAAAAACCCATAGGTACTTTCAAAAACTAATTTTACAACACCGTACCGTACAATTCCGTTTCTAATCCAAACTTCCACACTACCCTAATAAACTTTAAAATTACCTATATCAACTATTCAAACCAATTTATACCCAATAAAACTCTTATTTTATTGTAAAACCTAGATTACATCCCGTACGAGTTAGAATTACGTTTAGGGGTGTGATATTGATGTCAAATAATCCCCTACGTTACAATAGCATTAAGAATGTATTAAGAATAGTATTTGAAGCCATTTAATCCATAAAAAACTCAATCAAATCAAATATACCATTTTAAAATCAAAACCCAAATTTTAAAAACCCATAGGTACTTTCAAAAACTAATTTTACAACACCGTACCGTACAATTCCGTTTCTAATCCAAACTTCCACACTACCCTAATAAACTTTAAAATTACCTATATCAACTATTCAAACCAATTTATACCCAATAAAACGCTTATTTTATTGTAAAACCTAGATTACATCCCGTACGAGTTAGAATTACGTTTAGGTGTGTGATATTGATGTCAAATAATCCCCTACGTTACAATGGCATTAAGAATGTCTTAAGAATAGTATTTGAAGCCATTTAATCCATAAAAAACTCAATCAAATCAAATATACCATTTTAAAATCAAAACCCAAATTTTAAAAACCCATAGGTACTTTCTAAAACTAATTGTACAACACCGTACCGTACATTTCCGTTTCTAATCCAAACTTCCACACTACCCTAATAAACTTTAAAATTACCTATATCAACTATTCAAACCAATTTATACCTTATAAAACGCTTATTTTATTGTAAAACCTAGATTATATCCCGTACGAGTTAGAATTACGTTTAGGTGTGTGATACTACACATCAAGTTTATAAGATTAAGTCGAATATATAAACTTGTTGCTTAATGACTTAGATGTTTAAGGTTTCTACCGTATTCGAAAGGAACGGTGTTTGGTTTTAGATATCTAAAGTTAGCTCGGTATTCGAAAGGAATCGTGTTATAACATTAGAAGTTAATTCAACCAAACAACCCAAAGTAACAATCGGATAACTAGAAACCAATCCAAACTAGTATTTTTCCCATATCTTGATTTATCATAAGACGATACTTGTCATTTTTAGTAACTTTCGAAAACCCCACTTTGTTACTTATATCTGTTTCATAAACGACGATTGAAATTTCCAATTGAAAGTCCCTGTGTTCGAACTCGACTTGCCCAAACTATACTACAAACGAAAGGGTACACTGCCCGGTGTTGTGGTCTAGCGAAAGCAAAAATGGATAGACCCATATTACTTAATTTTGTGTAAAGTTTATGTTTTAGGTGTTTAAACATGTTTGGAGTGAAAAAGAATCATTTTGGGACTAAAAGATGCAGCTGATAGTAAAACGGATGTATCGGGATCATACGGACTCGAAAAGACCTCCGGTCAGCGCCAAAACGACCGCAACGAAAAAATCTACAAAACTGTAGGTTCTGACCCCTGAATGCGCCGCATTCAGGGGGTATGGCGCCGCATTCCTTGCTTCAGCAGTTACGTATCGTTTTTAATTGGTTTTCAAGTGGGAGAAGTGAAAGGTCTTGGCTTGGTACTTCTTAAGGACGATTTTGGGGACTCATTTGCATCATCTTACATATCTTTACATCAATTTGGAGCCTCATAATCAGTCCCAAATCATCAAATAATCATTACATAATCCTTGGAGATCATCAATCGTAGTAATTTTCGGTTAATCTTAGAAGTAATCTTTCGCAAACTTTCGGTTTTTATCATCATCTAGATACTTTGGAAACTCATTGGAATCATTGTTTTCTTTTGGTATTGAATTTCTTACCCTTTTATTCTCAATTTAATCATGTCTTATTATTATTATTTGTCTTTAATTTCTATTATGAGTGAGTAGTTAAATAATACTTGTTTGGATTGGAAACTAGATTAGATGATTGGAGTTTTTGGGATATTTGTTTGAGGTTGAATGTTTATGTTCGCTTAATCGAAGAACCATTCGGGTTTAAATTCGTAATAGTGTTAGATTACTTATATTCATGATTTGATTAAGAACTTTAGTATCTGAAAAGAGCTTTAGAACTTGATTGATGAATTGAACGAAATAATCAACCGGTCTATAGTTGATTTGAGGTTTAGGATATTCGAAAGGAATCTTAACGAGTAATCCAACATTTAGATTAAAACTTGAATGTTAGTTGTAATCAGATTTATTATCATTATCAAAAATCATTTTATATAAAACGTAAGTAAGGTGTTAGTGACAAACACATGTTGTAGGTATTCGAAAGGAACTTATAACAACTTATAGACGTTTTACGAAAAGGTTAATCGGTCTATAATTAATCTAAAATTATTGGTATTCGAAAGGAACTGATAATATAATGATTTGATAAGATGAATTTGATTTTAGCTAAGAAACTATTCGAAAGGAAGTTTTATAAGATTAAGTCGAATATATAAACTTGTTGCTTAATGACTTAGATGTTTAAGGTTTCTACCGTATTCGAAAGGAACGGTGTTTCGTTTTAGATATCTAAAGTTAGCTCGGTATTCGAAAGGAATCGTGTTATAACATTAGAAGTTAATTCAACCAAACAACCCAAAGTAACAATCGGATAACTAGAAACCAATCCAAACTAGTATTTTTCCCATATCTTGATTTATCATAAGACGATACTTGTCATTTTTAGTAACTTTCGAAAACCCCACTTTGTTACTTATATCTGTTTCATAAACGACGATTGAAATTTCCAATTGAAAGTCCCTGTGTTCGAACTCGACTTGCCCAAACTATACTACAAACGAAAGGGTACACTGTCCGGTGTTGTGGTCTAGCGAAAGCAAAAAGGGAAGACTAGATTTCACACATCAAGTTTTGGCGCCGCTGCCGGGGACTTGATAATTGGAATTTTTATTTGTCGTTTATTTGTTTATTGTTGAAAGTATTTGTTTTTATCCATTTTAGTTTTTAGATTTTGTTTTATTTATTTTCAGGTGCTTTTCACTTTTGGTTTTTGTTTAGTTATGATTTACAGGTTGTAGATATTAGATGATGAACAGGAGATATAGCAGCTATTATGGATATTCGGATAAGGGAAATTACCGAGACCCAGTATGTGATTTTGGTTATGATGATAGAGGACGGGGGAACAACCAATCTTACGAACGAGAATTTTGGTATGAGGAAAATCAACCGAAGAAAGAAAAAGAGCAAAAGTTGAAAGAGTGGTTTAAAATCTTTGTTGAAATGAAAAAACAGTTTAATGATGGGATTTTTAAATACTTGGAATTGCTAGATCTTCGACTTGAACTTGATCGTCAGGATTTTGATGTCGCAAAACAACGGTTAGAATGGCAGTTGGAGGAGTTGGAAGAAAGAGCAAGGGATCAACAAGAGGAACAAGTAAATGCAATTTCAACACGGTGGGAATATGAGTATTGGGATGAAGAAACTGAAAACAAAGAAGAGCCCGAAGCTGAACCTGAACCCACTGCGCCGCAGTCACACTCACTGCGACGCAGTGATATTTCAGAACCCGTTTCCGATTTTGATAGTGATTTTGAGTCGGACGAGGAGGAATGGGAGGACCCGGTAGTTCAAATATATATAGCCACATCCGAATCAGCTACTAGTCCACCGGTTCAAGTTTATGACACGGAAATTTTTCAACAACTTCAAGAGGAGGAAACGAATGTACAACCCGAACCGCCAAAACCGTTTGCAAGAGAAGCTGAATTTTGGGATAAAATCCAGTGGGTGAAGAGTTTGGATGAGGAATTGGAAGACTTCCTCGGATTGGATATAGGAATCTCAGATGGGTCAGTTGTTGGTGACTATGGAGATATTACTTGGGACGGATTAGAAAAAATGTTCGATTCAAATGTCGACTTAAATACCACAAAGAGCGGGGAAATAGGCGATGGTGTAAACAAGGAAGTAGAGTGTTGGGAAACTATCATGGAGGAGATTGAGGAGATGGATGAACTGTTTGAAAATCAACCAACGGGTCAAAAACAGATTTCTACCCAATCAAACCTGAGACCTCCAAACGATCAAGGTGGTGAATCAAACCCGAGACCTTCAAAACCTGATAGTAAAACGGATGTATCGGGAGCATACGGACTCGAAAAGACCTCCGGTCAGCGCCAAAACGACCGCAACGAAAAAATCTACAAAACTGGAGCTTCTGACCCTAGAATGCGCCGCATTCTAGGTGATAGGCGGCGCATTCTAGCCTCAGTAGGGTCAAATGCGTTTTCCTACTTGTCTAATGCGGCTCATTCCATTCCGATGCGAGGCATTGAGACCTCGGACCCCGAAAATGACCGAAAAGAGGACTTAGAGGTGGAAAATCAAGTGGGGAATGATCCAATGGTCGAAAATGAAGACGAGACACCAAAAGCGGACCCAACTACACCTACTAGCTTGGATATGGAGTTGGCGGAGCTTATTGGGTCGGAAATGGTGGCGGTTGACAACCCGATTAGTGTAGAGATAACTTTGGAGGATTTTGAAGAGTTATTAGATTTGGGAACGAAACCGGTTGTCACAAAAGTTGAGAAAAAGGTTGGGCATGGTGTAGAGGTCAAAACTGAAATTGAGAAAGAAATCGTTGAAAAACGTGGTGGTGAATCTTGTGCAAAGCTGAAAGTCAACAAAGACTTAAGTCCAAAGTTTAAAGGTATACTCGAAAAAACCGTTGACTTTATTTTTATTCTAACTTGTTTGGAAAAAGAAAAGGTTTTGCAAGGTATAGAGGTCAAAGACGAGGAGTATGTGAACTTTGATGATTTCATACATGGGAAACCAATTGGGCATGGTGCTGAAAAGGATAAGTGTGGGGGAGAAGGTGTCTACTATAGACGATGGAAGGATGGCTCGATAATGCGAGAAACCAAGGAATGGAATGACGCATGGGCCAAAACGCGTGATGAGCTAATTGTATGTAATTATGTAATTCTTTTTGATGATTTGATTTGTAGATGACGAGACGAGCCAAAAACAAGCGCCTTACGGGAGGCAAACCGGGTTTTTAATTTCTTTTCTTTTCTTTTACTTTTATTTTGTTTGGTTTTTAGTTTTTAGTTTTTAATTTCTAGTTTTGGAAACGCATTCAGGACAATGCGTTAAATAAGTATGGGGGGGGGGGACGTCGGGAAAATTTGCTTATTTTATATTCCCTCCTATATATCGATTACGTGTTGTGTCGTTTTGTCCCATTTGAGTCTTAATATAAAAAAAAACAAAAAACAAAAAAAAAACGCTTAAACGTAGTTAGGGAAAATGATAGGGGCTTTTATATTTAACTTTATTCCGGTACTTTAACGTGAAATTGTTTAGGAACATCTTTAGTTAATAAAATATTTGTAAATAAGAATTTAGGTTTCTTAGTTTTAGTTCCTTAAGTTTCCCCGAAAAATCTTAAATCCGGATAACCGCTAGATAACCTTAGTACCGAGCCCTTGTAGTCCTTGCACCCTTTCGGGGGTAGTTGGGGAATCCTAGTGTCACTTAACCCCGTACGAGACTTAGAGGCGAAGAAAAAGGCCATAGGCCTTTCCCGTCAACAAAATTGAACTCATCCTCACTATAACGAAGACTCAAATTCCGTTATATTTGTTCACTTCAAAGAAAATATATAATAATAAATCTATAATATTTGAAGTGAACGAAAGTGAGAGGAAAGCTAAATGAAGTGACTAACCAAAAATTCTCAAAGAAAGAAGAACCAAAATGAAGAAACGGTTTTGTGATATTTTAAGGTTTCCCCCGAAAGCAAGGCGGTATAGGGGTCGGCCCGAAAGGCTGATCGCTCCAACTTCGGTTGGAGAGTGAGGGAAAAGGGGTGGTTATTTGGACATATCTAAACTAGGGGGTAAATTAGGAATTGACATTAGGAAATTGCGGTTTTTATTTGCTTAAGTAATTTAGTAGCTTTTGATGTTCGTAGTTGGTTTTACGATCTAGCAATTTCACGCATATCTCTATTTTACACACCGGAATGTAGTTAACTGTTAAAGCCCGTGATTCCTTAATTTTTCTTAAGTTGCAGTTTTAGAGTTAGTTTGAGTCGGATTTGCTTAGGGACAAGCAAATGCTTAAGTATGGGGGGTTTGATATCGCTCGATTATACGCATATTCTTTCGCGATATTTGTTATGTTTTTGTGTCAAAAGGTAATGGATAGACCCATATTACTTAATTTTGTGTAAAGTTTATGTTTTAGGTGTTTAAACATGTTTGGAGTGAAAAAGAATCATTTTGGGACTAAAAGATGCAGCTGATAGTAAAACGGATGTATCGGGAGCATACGGACTCGAAAAGACCTCCGGTCAGCGCCAAAACGACCGCAACGAAAAAATCTACAAAACTGTAGGTTCTGAACCCTGAATGCGCCGCATTCAGGGGGTATGGCGCCGCATTCCTTGCTTCAGCAGTTACGTATCGTTTTTAATTGGTTTTCAAGTGGGAGAAGTGAAAGGTCTTGGCTTGGTACTTCTTAAGGACGATTTTGGGGACTCATTTGCATCATCTTACATATCTTTACATCAATTTGGAGCCTCATAATCAGTCCCAAATCATCAAATAACCATTACATAATCCTTGGAGATCATCAATCGTAGTAATTTTTGGTTAATCTTAGAAGTAATCTTTCGCAAACTTTCGGTTTTTATCATCATCTAGATACTTTGGAAACTCATTGGAATCATAAAAAACTCAATCAAATCGAATATACCATTTTAAAATCAAAACCCAAATTTTAAAAACCCATAGGTACTTTCAAAAACTAATTTTACAACACCGTACCGTACAATTCCGTTTCTAATCCAAACTTCCACACTACCCTAATAAACTTTAAAATTACCTATATCAACTATTCAAACCTATTTATACCCAATAAAACTTTTTTTTTTTGTAAAACCTAGATTACATCCCGTATGAGTTAGAATTACGTTTAGGTGTGTGATATTGATGTCAAATAATCCCCTACGTTACAATAGCATTAAGAATGTCTTAAGAATAGTATTTGAAGCCATTTAATCCATAAAAACTCAATCAAATCGAATATACCATTTTAAAATCAAAACCCAAATTTTAAAAACCCATAGGTACTTTCAAAAACTAATTTTACAACACCGTACCGTACAATTCCGTTTCTAATCCAAACTTCCACACTACCCTAATAAACTTTAAAATTACCTATATCAACTATTCAAACCAATTTATACCTTATAAAACGCTTATTTTATTGTAAAACCTTGATTACATCCCGTACGAGTTAGAATAACGTTTAGGTGTGTGATATTGATGTCAAATAATCCCCTACGTTAGAATAGCATTAAGAATGTATTAAGAATAGTATTTGTAGCCATTTAATCCATAAAAAACTCAATTAAATCGAATATACCATTTTAAAATCAAAACCCAAATTTTAAAAACCCATAGGTACTTTCAAAAACTAATTTTACAACACCGTACCGTACAATTCCGTTTCTAATCCAAATTTCCACACTATCCTAATAAACTTTTTAATTACCTATATCAACTATTCAAACCAATTTATACCCAATAAAACTCTTATTTTATTGTAAAACCTAGATTACATCCCGTACGAGTTAGAATTACGTTTAGGTGTGTGATATTGATGTCAAATAATCCCCTACGTTACAATAGCATTAAGAATGTATTAAGAATAGTATTTGAAGCCATTTAATCCATAAAAAACTCAATCAAATCGAATATACCATTTTAAAATCAAAACCCAAATTTAAAAACCCATAGGTACTTTCAAAAACTAATTTTACATCACCGTACCGTACAATTCCGTTTCTAATCCAAACTTCCACACTACCCTAATAAACTTTAAAATTACCTATATCAACTATTCAAACCAATTTATACCCAATAATACTCTTATTTTATTGTAAAACCTAGATTACATCCCGTACGAGTTAGAATTACGTTTAGGTGTGTGATAGTGATGTCAAATAATCCCCTACGTTACTATAGCATTAAGAATGTATTAAGAATAGTATTTGAAGCCATTTAATCCATAAAAAACTCAATCAAATCGAATATACCATTTTAAAATCAAAACCCAAATTTTATAAACCCATAGGTACTTTCAAAAACTAATTTCACAACACCGTACCGTACAGTTCCGTTTCTAATCCAAACTTCCACAATACCCTAATAAACTTTAAAATTACCTATATCAACTATTCAAACCAATTTATACCCAATAAAACGCTTATTTTATTGTAAAACCTAGATTACATCCCGTACGAGTTAGAATTACGTTTAGGTGTGTGATATTGATGTCAAATAATCCCCTACGTTACAATAGCATTAAGAATGTCTTAAGAATAGTATTTGAAGCCATTTAATCCATAAAAACTCAATCAAATCGAATATACCATTTTAAAATCAAAACCCAAATTTTAAAAACCCATAGGTACTTTCAAAAACTAATTTTACAACACCGTACCGTACAATTCCGTTTCTAATCCAAACTTCCACACTACCCTAATAAACTTTTAAATTACCTATATCAACTATTCAAACCAATTTATACCCAATAAAACTCTTATTTTATTGTAAAACTAGATTACATCCCGTACGAGTTAGAATTACGTTTAGGTGTGTGATATTGATGTCAAATAATCCCCTACGTTACAATAGCATTAAGAATGTATTAAGAATAGTATTTGAAGCCATTTAATCCATAAAAAACTCAATCAAATCGAATATACCATATTAAAATCAAAACCCAAATTTAAAAACCCATAGGTACTTTCAAAAACTAATTTTACAACACCGTACCGTACAATTCCGTTTCTAATCCAAACTTCCACACTACCCTAATAAACTTTAAAATTACCTATATCAACTATTCAAACCAATTTATACCCAATAAAACTCTTATTTTATTGTAAAACCTAGATTACATCCCGTACGAGTTAGAATTATGTTTAGGTGTGTGATATTGATGTCAAATAATCCCCTACGTTACAATAGCATTAAGAATGTATTAAGAATAGTATTTGAAGCCATTTAATCCATAAAAAACTCAATCAAATCGAATATACCATTTTAAAATCAAAACCCAAATTTTAAAAACCCATAGGTACTTTCAAAAACTAATTTCACAACACCGTACCGTACATTTCCGTTTCTAATCCAAACTTCCACACTACCCTAATAAACTTTAAAATTACCTATATCAACTATTCAAACCAATTTATACCCAATAAAACGCTTATTTTATTGTAAAACCTAGATTACATCCCGTACGAGTTAGAATTACGTTTAGGTGTGTGATATTGATGTCAAATAATCCCCTACGTTACAATAGCATTAAGAATGTCTTAAGAATAGTATTTGAAGCCATTTAATCCATAAAAAACTCAATCAAATCGAATATACCATTTTAAAATCAAAACCCAAATTTTAAAAACCCATAGGTACTTTCAAAAACTAATTTTACAACACCGTACCGTACAATTCCGTTTCTAATCCAAACTTCCACACTACCCTAATAAACTTTAAATTACCTATATCAACTATTCAAACCAATTTATACCCAATAAAACTCTTATTTTATTGTAAAACCTAGATTACATCCCGTACGAGTTAGAATTACGTTTAGGTGTGTGATATTGATGTCAAATAATCCCCTACGTTACAATAGCATTAAGAATGTATTAAGAATAGTATTTGAAGCCATTTAATCCATAAAAACTCAATCAAATCGAATATACCATTTTAAAATCAAAACCCAAATTTTAAAAACCCATAGGTACTTTCAAAAACTAATTTTACAACACCGTACCGTACAATTCCGTTTCTAATCCAAACTTCCACACTACCCTAATAAACTTTAAAATTACCTATATCAACTATTCAAACCAATTTATACCCAATAAAACTCTTATTTTATTGTAAAACCTAGATTACATCCCGTACGAGTTAGAATTACGTTTAGGTGTGTGATATTGATGTCAAATAATCCCCTACGTTACAATAGCATTAAGAATGTATTAAGAATAGTATTTGAAGCCATTTAATCCATAAAAAACTCAATCAAATCGAATATACCATTTTAAAATCAAAACCCAAATTTTAAAAACCCATAGGTACTTTCAAAAACTAATTTCACAACACCGTACCGTACATTTCCGTTTCTAATCCAAACTTCCACACTACCCTAATAAACTTTAAAATTACCTATATCAACTATTCAAACCAATTTATACCCAATAAAACGCTTATTTTATTGTAAAACCTAGATTACATCCCGTACGAGTTAGAATTACGTTTAGGTGTGTGATATTGATGTCAAATAATCCCCTACGTTACAATAGCATTAAGAATGTCTTAAGAATAGTATTTGAAGCCATTTAATCCATAAAAACTCAATCAAATCGAATATACCATTTTAAAATCAAAACCCAAATTTTAAAAACCCATAGGTACTTTCAAAAACTAATTTTACAACACCGTACCGTACAATTCCGTTTCTAATCCAAACTTCCACACTACCCTAATAAACTTTTTAATTACCTATATCAACTATTCAAACCAATTTATACCCAATAAAACTCTTATTTTATTGTAAAACTTAGATTACATCCCGTACGAGTTAGAATTACGTTTAGGTGTGTGATATTGATGTCAAATAATCCTCTACGTTACAATAGCATTAAGAATGTATTAAGAATAGTATTTGAAGCCATTTAATCCATAAGAAACTCAATCAAATCGAATATACCATTTTAAAATCAAAACCAAAATTTAAAAACCCATAGGTACTTTCAAAAACTAATTTTACATCACCGAACCGTACAATTCCGTTTCTAATCCAAACTTCCACACTACCCTAATAAACTTTAAAATTACCTATATCAACTATTCAAACCAATTTATACCCAATAAAACTATTATTTTATTGTAAAACCTAGATTACATTCCGTACGAGTTAGAATTATGTTTTTTTTTTTTTTTTTTTTTTTTTTTTTTTTTTTTTTGGTAAAAGGGAATTCAACCCCGGTAAATTATATAACCAAAAAAAGCGATGAAGTACAACGGGTATAGGTGAAGTCCTATACCTCAACCCATTACATGGGCAACAACCAGCAAAAAAGCCTAACCAAAACACTCCCTACATAAGAGAGACATGCCTCCCTTATAGACTACCACAAAGAAAAAACTAGATTAACAAACTAAAACTACTTTTTAGTCTTCGCTTGAGGTTTGTAATCACGATCCTTCTTAGAACTCTGAAGATGCTCATACCCATCATACCCATCATATCCATAGTCATCATCAGAAGCATCAGACGGATTGAAACAATTATCCCATTGCCTGTGAAGCTCCTGAGAACTACTAACCGTCTTATCCTTGTTACCCATCGAACTGCTAGGAATAGACTTTCCCATATTTCCCTGATCATTCACCTGAGACTGAGGCCTATCCTGACCAATATCATCACCACCAATATTTAAAACTCCAAAAGAATTAGCCACATTCACTCCTTGCGTTGACCCAGCCGCCTTAGAAGACTTCCCCCCTTTCTTTTGCTGCCAAATTACCTTAGAATTAGGCTTATTCATTTTAAGCCCAACAAATGTTCTAGGATCAGCTCCCATCTTCCTGTTACGACCTTTAACTTCCTTAAAGCCTTCATCCATAGCCTCCATAACCGGCACCTGCTTATCCCTCGTGGAATGAATAACACTTTCCTCAATAACTCGTTTGGGGCATAAATTAGTAGCATGACCAAAACATTGACAATCAGTACATTGAGGAGGCTTCCACTCATACTCAACTCGGATAGTCTCCTTTATATAACTGTCCCCCTCCTCAGACGGAATAGCCATAGTCACCTCCTGTTTTAGAGCAACAGTCGCATCAATCTCAATTAATGCTCTAGCAAAACTAATTCTTCCCCAGGAGTCATCACACATAGAACTAGTAAACGCATCAAGCATGATAGGTTTACCAATTTGCGTAGCAATTAGACTCAGACCATCCTCCGAGTAAGCCAGGATAGGAACATTGTACATTTTAACCCAAACAGGAACCTTGGTAACCTCCCTTTTCGTTAATGACACATTAGGAGTCCATTTGGTGAGAATAATAGGAGATCTGCGTATCAACCACGGCCCTTTTTCCAACACCTGCTCCATACCCCCCTTAGAAGCAAATTTGAACAAATAAACCCCCGCATCATTCCGAGTAATCCGCTCAAACCCAAATTTTCGCCATGCATTCGACGCATATTGTTTAACCACTGGAAATGAAGGATCCTTACCAATAAAAAAACCCACAATAGAGTTCTCATACCGGCACTTGATTTTCGCAGCTACATCGAGTGGAAGAACACAGTCAAATGCATCAAGTTTTTCTTCATTAACCATGGAACGAAACTTACTCTTAGTACACGGGACATTTGAACCTAACAGACTAGCGTAGGTAAGCCTCAAATTAGCTAGTCCCTGATCACATTCTTGAGAGCTAATATCTGTGGAAACACGGTCACCACTACTCGGAGTGGCCATCGAATCAATATCCGAAACAGTAATCTTATCCCGCATGTTCAGTAAACGTTTGGCAATGCCCTCCATAGTTGGGGTAGCATTAACACCACTATCAATAGAACCCGTCTCCATAATTCAAAGAAAACAATTCGTACGAATCAGGTTGGATTGGTACGGATCAGTTGTAAATCCGTACGAATGTATATAGCTGAATACGGATGAGATCAGTACGAATGTAGTTAATACGTACGGATGAACACTCCAAAGCACGGATGGACAAAGTTACGGATAGACCTACACACGAATGAAGGTATATACGAATGAGACAGACTCGCACGGATGGGGAACTCAAACGTACGAACGAAACTGGTTCGTACGGATGAAAACCAGCAACCAGAAACCCTAAACCGCCTACACAAACCCTAAACCACTCTAATCCTTGCCTCTTGCCGGATCCACGAAGAAAACCCCAATCCTCCAATCAAAACCGAATTAAACCCCTACTAATGCAATTCGAATACAAAGGAAATGATTAATTAATCCGACACCACAAAAGCAGCGACAAATTAAGAACCGAAACCCTCCAATCGAAATGAACAGCAGCAGCAGATAAATCGAGTAAGAGAGAAAGAAATCAAGGAATCTGGTCGTAACACAACAAGAACAATCGATTTTGGATCAAAAGTAACCAACAAATGATGTGAAATCCGGCCAAAAATCCGGTAGCCAAACACCCCCAAATCACCTTTCTAGAGAGAAAAAACCCATAGGTACTTTCATTATGTTTAGGTGTGTGATAGTGATGTCAAATAATCCCCTACGTTACAATAGCATTAAGAATGTATTAAGAATAGTATTTGAAACCTTTTAATCCATAAAAAACTCGATCAAATCGAATATACAATTTTAAAATCAAAACCCAAATTTTAAAAACCCATAGGTACTTTCAAAAACTAATTTCACAACACCGTACCGTACATTTCCGTTTCTAATCCAAACTTCCACACTACCCTAATAAACTTTAAAATTACCTATATCAACTATTCAAACCAATTTATACCCAATAAAACGCTTATTTTATTGTAAAACCTAGATTACATCCCGTACGAGTTAGAATTACGTTTAGGTGTGTGATATTGATGTCAAATAATCCCCTACGTTACAATAGCATTAAGAATGTCTTAAGAATAGTATTTGAAGCCATTTAATCCATAAAAAACTCAATCAAATCGAATATACCATTTTAAAATCAAAACCCAAATTTTAAAAACCCATAGGTACTTTCAAAAACTAATTTTACAACACCGTACCGTACAATTCCGTTTCTAATCCAAACTTCCACACTACCCTAATAAACTTTAAAATTACCTATATCAACTATTCAAACCAATTTATACCCAATAAAACGCTTATTTTATTGTAAAACCTAGATTACATCCCGTACGAGTTAGAATTACGTTTAGGTGTGTGATACTGATGTCAAATAATCCCCTACGTTACAATAGCATTAAGAATGTATTAAGAATAGTATTTGAAGCCATTTAATCCATAAAAACTCAATCAAATCAAATATACCATTTTAAAATCAAAACCCAAATTTTAAAAACCCATAGGTACTTTCAAAAACTAATTTACAACACCGTACCGTACAATTCCGTTTCTAATCCAAACTTCCACACTACCCTAATAAACTTTAAAATTACCTATATCAACTATTCAAACCAATTTATACCCAATAAAACGCTTATTTTATTGTAAAACCTAGATTACATCCCGTACGAGTTAGAATTACGTTTAGGTGTGTGATACTGATGTCAAATAATCCCCTACGTTACAATAGCATTAAGAATGTATTAAGAATAGTATTTGAAGCCATTTAATCCATAAAAAACTCAATCAAATCGAATATACCATTTTAAAATCAAAACCCAAATTTTAAAAACCCATAGGTACTTTCAAAAACTAATTTTACAACACCGTACCGTACAATTCCGTTTCTAATCCAAACTTCCACACTACCCTAATAAACTTTAAAATTACCTATATCAACTATTCAAACCAATTTATACCCAATAAAACGCTTATTTTATTGTAAAACCTAGATTACATCCCGTACGAGTTAGAATTACGTTTAGGTGTGTGATACTGATGTCAAATAATCCCCTACGTTACAATAGCATTAAGAATGTATTAAGAATAGTATTTGAAGCCATTTAATCCATAAAAAACTCAATCAAATCAAATATACCATTTTAAAATCAAAACCCAAATTTTAAAAACCCATAGGTACTTTCAAAAACTAATTTTACAACACCGTACCGTACAATTCCGTTTCTAATCCAAACTTCCACACTACCCTAATAAACTTTAAAATTACCTATATCAACTATTCAAACCAATTTATACCCAATAAAACGCTTATTTTATTGTAAAACCTAGATTACATCCCGTACGAGTTAGAATTACGTTTAGGTGTGTGATACTGATGTCAAATAATCCCCTACGTTACAATAGCATTAAGAATGTATTAAGAATAGTATTTGAAGCCATTTAATCCATAAAAAACTCAATCAAATCAAATATACCATTTTAAAATCAAAACCCAAATTTTAAAAACCCATAGGTACTTTCAAAAACTAATTTTACAACACCGTACCGTACAATTCCGTTTCTAATCCAAACTTCCACACTACCCTAATAAACTTTAAAATTACCTATATCAACTATTCAAACCAATTTATACCCAATAAAACGCTTATTTTATTGTAAAACCTAGATTACATCCCGTACGAGTTAGAATTACGTTTAGGTGTGTGATACTGATGTCAAATAATCCCCTACGTTACAATAGCATTAAGAATGTATTAAGAATAGTATTTGAAGCCATTTAATCCATAAAAAACTCAATCAAATCGAATATACCATTTTAAAATCAAAACCCAAATTTTAAAAACCCATAGGTACTTTCAAAAACTAATTTTACAACACCGTACCGTACAATTCCGTTTCTAATCCAAACTTCCACACTACCCTAATAAACTTTAAAATTACCTATATCAACTATTCAAACCAATTTATACCCAATAAAACTCTTATTTTATTGTAAAACCTAGATTACATCCCGTACGAGTTAGAATTACGTTTAGGTGTGTGATACTGATGTCAAATAATCCCCTACGTTACAATAGCATTAAGAATGTCTTAAGAATAGTATTTGAAGCCATTTAATCCATAAAAAACTCAATCAAATCGAATATACCATTTTAAAATCAAAACCCAAATTTTAAAAACCCATAGGTACTTTCAAAAACTAATTGTACAACACCGTACCGTACAATTCCGTTTCTAATCCAAACTTCCACACTACCCTAATAAACTTTAAAATTACCTATATCAACTATTCAAACCAATTTATACCCAATAAAACGCTTATTTTATTGTAAAACCTAGATTACATCCCGTACGAGTTAGAATTACGTTTAGGTGTGTGATATTGATGTCAAATAATCCCCTACGTTACAATAGCATTAAGAATGTCTTAAGAATAGTATTTGAAGCCATTTAATCCATAAAAAACTCAATCAAATCGAATATACCATTTTAAAATCAAAACCCAAATTTTAAAAACCCATAGGTACTTTAAAAACTAATTTTACAACACCGTACCGTACAATTCCGTTTCTAATCCAAACTTCCACACTACCCTAATAAACTTTAAAATTACCTATATCAACTATTCAAACCAATTTATACCCAATAAAATGCTTATTTTATTGTAAAACCTAGATTACATCCCGTACGAGTTAGAATTACGTTTAGGTGTGTGATACTGATGTCAAATAATCCCCTACGTTACAATAGCATTAAGAATGTATTAAGAATAGTATTTGAAGCCATTTAATCCATAAAAAACTCAATCAAATCAAATATACCATTTTAAAATCAAAACCCAAATTTTAAAAACCCATAGGTACTTTCAAAAACTAATTTTACAACACCGTACCGTACAATTCCGTTTCTAATCCAAACTTCCACACTACCCTAATAAACTTTAAAATTACCTATATCAACTATTCAAACCAATTTATACCCAATAAAACGCTTATTTTATTGTAAAACCTAGATTACATCCCGTACGAGTTAGAATTACGTTTAGGTGTGTGATACTGATGTCAAATAATCCCCTACGTTACAATAGCATTAAGAATGTATTAAGAATAGTATTTGAAGCCATTTAATCCATAAAAACTCAATCAAATCAAATATACCATTTTAAAATCAAAACCCAAATTTTAAAAACCCATAGGTACTTTCAAAAACTAATTTTACAACACCGTACCGTACAATTCCGTTTCTAATCCAAACTTCCACACTACCCTAATAAACTTTAAAATTACCTATATCAACTATTCAAACCAATTTATACCCAATAAAACTCTTATTTTATTGTAAAACCTAGATTACATCCCGTACGAGTTAGAATTACGTTTAGGTGTGTGATACTGATGTCAAATAATCCCCTACGTTACAATAGCATTAAGAATGTCTTAAGAATAGTATTTGAAGCCATTTAATCCATAAAAACTCAATCAAATCAAATATACCATTTTAAAATCAAAACCCAAATTTTAAAAACCCATAGGTACTTTCAAAAACTAATTGTACAACACCGTACCGTACAATTCCGTTTCTAATCCAAACTTCCACACTACCCTAATAAACTTTAAAATTACCTATATCAACTATTCAAACCAATTTATACCCAATAAAACGCTTATTTTATTGTAAAACCTAGATTACATCCCGTACGAGTTAGAATTACGTTTAGGTGTGTGATATTGATGTCAAATAATCCCCTACGTTACAATAGCATTAAGAATGTCTTAAGAATAGTATTTGAAGCCATTTAATCCATAAAAACTCAATCAAATCGAATATACCATTTTAAAATCAAAACCCAAATTTTAAAAACCCATAGGTACTTTCAAAAACTAATTTTACAACACCGTACCGTACAATTCCGTTTCTAATCCAAACTTCCACACTACCCTAATAAACTTTAAAATTACCTATATCAACTATTCAAACCAATTTATACCCAATAAAACGCTTATTTTATTGTAAAACCTAGATTACATCCCGTACGAGTTAGAATTACGTTTAGGCTGTGTGATACTGATGTCAAATAATCCCCTACGTTACAATAGCATTAAGAATGTATTAAGAATAGTATTTGAAGCCATTTAATCCATAAAAAACTCAATCAAATCGAATATACCATTTTAAAATCAAAACCCAAATTTTAAAAACCCATAGGTACTTTCAAAAACTAATTGTACAACACCGTACCATACATTTCCGTTTCTAATCCAAACTTCCACACTACCCTAATAAACTTTAAAATTACCTATATCAACTATTCAAACCAATTTATACCCAATAAAACGCTTATTTTATTGTAAAACCTAGATTACATCCAGTACGAGTTAGAATTACGTTTAGGTGTGTGATATTGATGTCAAATAATCCCCTACGTTACAATAGCATTAAGAATGTCTTTAGAATAGTATTTGAAGCCATTTAATCCATAAAAAACTCAATCAAATCGAATATACCATTTTAAAATCAAAACCCAAATTTTAAAAACCCATAGGTACTTTCAAAAACTAATTGTACAACACCGTACCATACATTTCCGTTTCTAATCGAAACTTCCACACTACCCTAATAAACTTTAAAATTACCTATATCAACTATTCAAACCAATTTATACCCAATAAAACGCTTATTTTATTGTAAAACCTAGATTACATCCCGTACGAGTTAGAATTACGTTTAGGCGTGTGATACTGATGTCAAATAATCCCCTACGTTACAATAGCATTAAGAATGTATTAAGAATAGTATTTGAAGCCATTTAATCCATAAAAAACTCAATCAAATCAAATATACCATTTTAAAATCAAAACCCAAATTTTAAAAACCCATAGGTACTTTCAAAAACTAATTTTACAACACCGTACCGTACAATTCCGTTTCTAATCCAAACTTCCACACTACCCTAATAAACTTTAAAATTACCTATATCAACTATTCAAACCAATTTATACCCAATAAAACTCTTATTTTATTGTAAAATCTAGATTACATCCCGTACGAGTTAGAATTACGTTTAGGTGTGTGATACTGATGTCAAATAATCCCCTACGTTACAATAGCATTAAGAATGTATTAATAATAGTATTTGAAGCCATTTAATCCATAAGAAACTCAATCAAATCGAATATACCATTTTAAAATCAAAACCCAAATTTTAAAAACCCATAGGTACTTTCAAAAACTAATTGTACAACACCGTACCATACATTTCCGTTTCTAATCCAAACTTCCACACTACCCTAATAAACTTTAAAATTACCTATATCAACTATTCAAACCAATTTATACCCAATAAAACGCTTATTTTATTGTAAAACCTAGATTACATCCCGTACGAGTTAGAATTACGTTTAGGTGTGTGATATTGATGTCAAATAATCCCCTGCGTTACAATAGCATTAAGAATGTCTTTAGAATAGTATTTGAAGCCATTTAATCCATAAAAAACTCAATCAAATCGAATATACCATTTTAAAATCAAAACCCAAATTTTAAAAACCCATAGGTACTTTCAAAAACTAATTTTACAACACCGTACCGTACAATTCCGTTTCTAATCCAAACTTCCACACTACCCTAATAAACTTTAAAATTACCTATATCAACTATTCAAACCAATTTATACCCAATAAAACGCTTATTTTATTGTAAAACCTAGATTACATCCCGTACGAGTTAGAATTACGTTTAGGCGTGTGATACTGATGACAAATAATCCCCTACGTTACAATAGCATTAAGAATGTATTAAGAATAGTATTTGAAGCCATTTAATCCATAAAAAACTCAATCAAATCAAATATACCATTTTAAAATCAAAACCCAAATTTTAAAAACCCATAGGTACTTTCAAAAACTAATTTTACAACACCGTACCGTACAATTCCGTTTCTAATCCAAACTTCCACACTACCCTAATAAACTTTAAAATTACCTATATCAACTATTCAAACCAATTTATACCCAATAAAACTCTTATTTTATTGTAAAACCTAGATTACATCCCGTACGAGTTAGAATTACGTTTAGGTGTGTGATACTGATGTCAAATAATCCCCTACGTTACAATAGCATTAAGAATGTATTAATAATAGTATTTGAAGCCATTTAATCCATAGAAAACTCAATCAAATCAAATATACCATTTTAAAATCAAAACCCAAATTTTAAAAAACCCA